>JBAIZL010000050.1:4757500-4897500 GCA_036971475.1 Prosapia bicincta
ATAATAAAATTTGGTTTCATAGTAATATATAATACAAAGGTTACGATATTGAATATATTTTAATTTTATAAAATAGTTTTCTTATCTTAAAACGACATTAAATTAATACCTCTATAAATAGAATAATAGCTTGACATAAAAAAGTCAGTCAGATTTTTCTGGGCTAGCTGATGTGTACTGTCGCGACCATTTAACCGTGCACTTGCCCTTGAGAGATCGCAATAGGCGAGACGGAGGCGGAGGCCTGAGTGGAGTTAGTATAAATACTTTTCTACAAACATGATAAGGAGTGGCAAAACATTCATGGTTAGTAATTATGAAACTATTACAGTCACCTCAGTCTCCGTTCAAATGCGTTGCTGATCGTAGCCTCCTATAATATATAGGCTTGTAGGGAAATAACAATTTAGTGAAACTTGCATGTGACGGTCGATATTAGGTAAATTCGATTTGGTATGAAATAACAAAAAATCTTAAAATATGTGTAGACATATCGGATGCAGAAGCTGTTATGTAGAACATTCTGAATAAATAACATGTTTTCAGAAGTGGTAGTACACAAGAATGCGTGAGTGAGCAAGTGCACGGTTAGCTGGACGCAACAGTACTTCGGTAAGTGTCTCTCGACGCGATGCCTAGCACCAGAGGGTCGTTATACCGTCCTACCTAGCTCCATTTAACCTCCCTACTTTTAAGGGTATGTTAAAGTTAGTCACTAAAGCCTCATAGTGACCCCGTGAGTGCTACACGAAGTCGTCCCTATCGACTAGTGAGGGATGATGTGTCCATCACTTTTTTGGTCTTCCTCTATTTTTCCTTTCATAGAAATCCCAGTCTAAAGGCCTTTTAACCTTCTGTTGTCAATTTATTCTCTTGACGTACCGGTTCCATAATTGACTTCTTTCTATTTCGTTGAAAATTGTTATTCTACATCAATTGTATCACGTTCTGTTATCATTTCTTCATCGATATAATAGCTTCTTCATCATTATAGCTTCGTTGCCAAAAATCGATTTCAGGTAACGTTAGTCGTCGTCGTAAGTACCTACGTCAGAAAGAATACTAGATATGTGTAATAGTATTAGATAGGTTATGGTACTTTATATATATTAATTGTAATTATTTAATAAAAAGTAACTTAATAAAAGATACGACGAGAAATCGGTGGCGGCGGCCTATAGAAGTGAAAACTACATTTGAAGAATGTGGTTAATAGAAATCCTTTATTAGATGTTGAAGAATTTTACTGAAATTAATTTTACTTCACGAATTTAACTTGAATCGGTTTTTAAAAAGTGCCAAAAGCCCCTAAGAAGGTTTAATTAAAAAAAAAAAAATGGAATAAAAAGATATAATTCATTACCTTTAAATTGTTCTCCTTATAATCAAATTATTGAAACATATAAATTAGTGTATTTCGTAACTGATTGATAATTAACATTTTAACTTGATAATGTACAATAAATAAAGTAACATAACCTAAAGTAACAGCTGTAAGGTAGCCTACAGCACAAGATCAGCTGTTGTAAAAGCATATGTTATTAGTACTCTAAGCTAAAATAGTTGTATACATATAAGGTGTAATAAAACGTGACGCCAACTATAAGATATTTTCGCGAACAATATTTTTGTTTAGGCGCGCCAAAAAAGAACAAAAAGTGTTTAGCGTATTTGTGATTGAATGACTTATTGAAATTCTTGTTTTTATCTTGCAATTGTTTAAACATTTCCTAACCTATTTTTGCGAAATAAGACATACAGCACTAATGTAGATACTTCTGTACCTTCCACTATATAGCGACGTAAGTGAAGCTCCATTATTTTATGGAGGACAATATTATTAGGTATAATAATTATTTCTAAATTTCAGAGCAGTCATGCTTTAAAAATATTGTACACAAAACCAATAAGTTATGTCTAATATTGTAAGAAAAACTAGACATTTATTCATTATTACATCCAGTATCAGAACTATTTCTACTCATATTAAAGTACAGCCATACTTCCCAATATGTTTAAGTTCCTTCTATTAGATCACATGCTCTCTATACATATTTTGTGCAAATTTTCAATCGTTAATAACATACTTTTCATTCATCCACTCAGGTTCAAATACATTTTTTTAAAGAGTGGTAAATGACAATTGATGTTTATACCGTTTTTAAAATAATAATTAATTAATTGAAGTTAATGAATATTTTTAGTCTTATATGGGAAAAACCTGTTCTAAAAGGGGCAATGTATGCAAATGACAATTTATGTTTATACAGTTTTTAAAATAATAATTAATTAATTGAAGTTAATGAATATTTTTAGTCTTATATGGGAAAAACCTGTTCTAAAAGGGGCAATGTATGCAAATGACAATTGATGTTTATACAGTTTTTTAAAATAATAATTAATTAATTGAAGTTAATGAATATCTTTAGTCTTATGTGGGAAAAACCTGTTCTAAAAGGGGCAAGGTATGCATTATAACTATTTCGTCCCATTTGGCTTTAAATAAGTGATAACATATGACTTCATAAAATAGCTGATTTTTAATGGAATAGGTTATGTGGTAAAACAGCTGTTTTTATGAATAAATTTTGTCACTTTATTTATATTAATTGTAATTATTTAATAAATGTAATTAAAATAAAGTTTTTCTTTGTTGGTCTAAGTAGGAATTGACTTTATATTACTAGTTTTCCCGTAAACGATAAAGTCTTAACGCGTAGGTGTTGCACCAACACAATGACATTTTGAGCAATGCTTGCTTGATAACATAATTCAGCGATTAATTGGGCAAACCTAAACGAGCTCAGTTAATGGTGATGTGTCTGAAGTAAACCTAATGATCATTACAACGTGACGAGGGAAAGATATTGCGTAACCGATAACGAAACAAAGCGAATCACTTTTGGGCTGTGACAGAATGGGTAAAGGTTGCATTTCTATTAGGACACATTAGCTACCTGGTAGGGTCTACTAGTAGTAAGAAAGCCTAGAGAATGTACAAGCTATGCTAACAGTACAGAAGTAGCATCAAGGCGGCTCGAAGGTAACTGGCGAATAAAGCACGTAATATAAAGTCAATTCCTACTTTGGCCAACAAATAATTTTATTTTAGTTACTATTTAATAAATAATTACAAATAATATAAATAAAGTAATATAACGTATGCGTTAAAACAGCTGTTCTATAATATAAAATCAGCTCTTTATGTAATCATATGTTATTACTTATTTTAAGCCAAATGGGACGAAATAACTATATTGCATACCTCCCCTCGTGAAAAGATTTTCTCCCATATAAAAATAAAATAAATTCATTAAATTTAATTAATGAATTAATATTTGAAATACCTGTATTAACACCAAGTTTCGTCTACTACAAATTTTAAAAAATGTATTTGAAGTTGAGTGGATAAATAAAAAGTATTTTATTATCGATTGAAAATTTGAACAAGATATGTACAAGGAGGTTGGGTACTAATAGTGGGAATTGAATAAAAACAGTCCTGAGCTTCTTCTAAAGGCAAATATACTGCTTCAAGTTTTCTCGATACTTCCAGCTAATCCCCGTCACACTCAGCCACTATACAAATAAGCCTCAACTCGATGTACTTCTGTCCCCGACACGACCACAAAGTGCAATTCATTGCTTCTATAGCCTGATTAGAAATGATGCATTACTTTCAGTAGTTGGCAATTAGTACTCGGAAGCCCCGTTAGGCGGCACTTTCTCCGATCTACTTACACTATCCTCCGCATCACTTTGGGTTTAATAGTTGTGCCTGCCGTTCTTGGTAGATAAAGTTTTTAAATATCATTACATTCATGGTGACTTGAAGTAAGTGATAGTTCTAACCAGTCGTTGTTTCTTTTGGCAGTAGTAAAATGGAAACATTAATGTTGAAGAGGAAAATGTCTAAAATAAAAAATACAGATATTTGAAATAAAATAAATTATAGTAAATTATTCTAAGAGGTGAAGAATCTACAAAATGGGAACAGTTAATAAAAACAATTATAAAATAGCAATTGAGTAACACAATCTCCCCACAATCCTTCCCCCCACACAAAGGGGCTACTATAGGGATGCAAGCCTTCCCGCTACAGAAGGGCTACTATAGGGATGCACGCCTTCCCGCTACAGAAGGGCTACTATAGGGATGCATGCCTTCCCGCTACAGAGGGGCTACTATAGGGATGCACGAATTCCCGCTACAGAGGGGCTACTATAGGGATGCATGCCTTCGCGCTACAGAGGGGCTACTATAGGGATGCATGCCTTCCCGCTACAGAGGGGCTACTATAGGGATGCATGCCTTCGCGCTACAGAGGGGCTACTATAGGGATGCAAGAATTCCCGCTACAGAGGGGCTACTATAGGGATGCATGCCTTCCCGCTACAGAGGGGCTACTATAGGGATGCATGCCTTCCCGCTACAGAGGGGCTACTATAGGGATGCATGCCTTCCCGCTACAGAGGGGCTACTATAGGGATGCATGCCTTCCCGCTACAGAGGGGCTACTATAGGGATGCATGCCTTCCCGCTACAGAGGGGCTACTATAGGGATGCACGCCTTCCCGCTACAGAGGGGCTACTATAGGGATGCACGCCTTCCCGCTACAGAGGGGCTACTATAGGGATGCACGCCTTCCCGCTATAGAGGGGCTACTATAGGGATGCACGCACGCGCACACGCACACACACACACTCAGATACACACTAGAGACACAGACACATACACTCAGGTACACACTAGAGACACAGACACACACACACACACACACACACACACACACACACACACACACACACACACACACACACACACACACACACACACACACACACACAAGCCTATATATGAAATATCTCCCTAACTGTATATATTGCAAAACTATTAGAAGAAATTTATGAATTAATTTACATATGTATAGAACAAGAATAATTCTCGCCGTTTGTCCTTTAAACAGAAATAGAAATTTCGTCCCAGCTGATAATTATACCAAAACCTTTATCGCAGGCCAGAACTTTCACTGAAATATTCGCTATTTTTAGCTTCAAGTTATAGAAAATGCTGACTTACTACTTGAAGCGTGGAATTAAAGTAAGAAAACTTTCCCAGAAATTCTGTTTCACAACGTCAGTCTAGGCTATCTCTGCCACAGTATTAATGGACGATTATGTTGCACTTGTGAAGCATAATTACTGTAATTAAGTGAGAACCATTTGAATCGAGTTATTTATTAATTGTTGTGTTGTAATATTTGTAGTTCTGACACTTTTAACATTTATATAAAAATAGCTAAAATAAATAAATAGCAAAATAAAATTAGATTATTTTTATTGTCTGGGATTCCAGGATCGTAACCCCGTAATCAGAGATGAATGACGTTTTGAGAATATAAATCACACCTAAACATTTTCAAGACAAACCGGTTATACTATTCAGGTTAGATTGTTTCTAATGAAACTTAACGCGAAACATTTCTTTACAATGTATGTAATTAATTGTCTTCTATACAAGAGTTATAGACGGGGCACTTCAGGGATAAATATAAATGAGATGTGAAGTTATGCTCGTGAAGAGAATCTTTGGAATTTTAACCCTTGCATGGCTGAAACGTTGTAGAATAATACATACATTGTAAAGTAAGTTTATCTTGCGTTTCCATCCTAGCCTAGAAATTATTACAAGACGTTAATAAGACTTATGCTACAAATTTGTCATTCTTTTATATATTTTTTCTCACTAAACTTCAAACTATTATATATTTCAACAAATGAAAGACATACACAAAACTCACAAATTAATCATTTATTGACTTTATCAACTAAGGTGAAGTTAGCTGTAGGTTAGAGTTTGTAGTAGCAACACTCACTAATGATGATGACTGTGTCATTGAAACGCGTATGAGTCAATAAATGGTTAATTTGTGAGTTTTGTGTATGTCTTTTATTTGTTTTAACATAACCTCACAAGCTAAGCTCAAAGAATAGTTGTATTATATATGTCTTTTTCAATTCGTTCTATTATTTCACACACACACATACTCTCTCTCTCTCTCTCTCTCTCTCTCTCTCCCTCCATATATATATATATATATATATATATATATATATATATATATATATAATAACATTTTTTTCGCGTATCATTTCATTTTTACCTATTACATTTTTTAACTTGCAGTGGATGACATATTTTTTCAAATATTATTTCAATAATTAAATTCAACTAATTAATTCTAATAATTAACTTCGTGTTTTATTTTGCCACTTAATACTGTGATTCTGTCATACTGTCATATGTGTGTACATACTTATGTTATTGTAATTACTTGATAAAAAGTAAATGGAATAAAATTGTTTTTGTTGACCTAAGTAGGTATTTTACTTTTATAGCCTATTACTTCTTTGAATCAATAATCTATTTCTTAAACATTATTTACAGGAAATATTAAATTGTCGTACCAATAGGTTGATATGCCATAAATGTAATAAAATGAATGACATTCAAACTTGTAAAGAGCAACCACAAAAATTAGTTTACGATTAAAAGTGTAATGACACAAGGGCACGATTGGAAAATTGGAAAAATTAGAACAAATTTAAAGCTAAAGGAAGATGTAACCTACAAACAAATCAAGAAATTGTTTTTCTGGGATTATAAGAGGATTTGGTATCGATTATTGAAAGGTGGTGAGTGACAAGAGTGGGAGGAATGTAGAAGAAGGTTGGGAAAAATGCAGCTCCGGCTGTAGAATACTAAAAGCGAATAGTGAATTGACTGTTTAAAACGTACATAATTTAATAAAATACTTTTGAATGAATAGCAAGTTGCGTTTGTTAACAATCTAAACATAACCTCCAAACAAACTCTAAGTAAAGATAAAAACAGCTGTTAGCGTTGATATGCTGTTGTTTCTATGCTTTCGGAAATATTCGGGACAATTCGTTTACCGCAATTTTTAAGCATTAACGTTGAAGTTCTCAGTTCATGACGTCACAATTTCACTCCCGTACAAATTTTGTTGTGCTTTTCTATGAGAAATCTTATAACTTAATGATAGAAACACCAGATTAAAACAAAAACTGAAAGTTTACACAAAAACCTGTCAGGATGGAGTTCTTCAAGGTCATTTGAAATAAAACACTAAACCATAATTCTGTTTCGGATTAATATATTTTTAATATATATTTACAATATTTTTTGTTGTATTTGCAAAATTCAAATTTCTTAAGATATATTTTTCTAAAAAAAAATATTTAATTTGAGTGAGCAATATTAGCTAACATTTTCACCATGGAATCTATCTTAATTTTAAATGATGTTTAAATGCGTTAAAATGATAACAGAAGCGTGCCTGTGCAGTTGATTAGAAAGTGGTACCGTGTCACGTCACACAGGCGCCACTTGGTCTCGCGCACCGTTCTACGGTCTAACGAGAATTTAGGACTTTCTAGCGTTTTAAAAAGCAAACAATAGTGCGCGTCATTATATTCTATAAGGTTCCAGGTTCACTTTGTTAAATGCAAATTTTTCAGATTATTTTTCATAAAGACTTTTAGAGACCAATAAAAAACAATGCATTGTTCTTGCGACACAATGTACTTCGTGTAAGCCTGACATATCTCGACTGTCACCGACCCACATTGACACCTTTGGCTCCCCTTCACGTTGCTCGAGGACCTCCGTGACCCACGCAGAGTTCAGTAAACATAGGCCTACTCTCACTTCAACCACACAGGGTCCACATCGTTAAATTCACTTCCATTTATCCCTTTGGCTTTCGTTTCAAGTTCTCAACTTCTTACTAAACTCTCACTAATAAAATTAATATCTCCCATCTAAGGTCAACAAATACAGCGTGCACCAAACTTTTACCTCCCCGTCTCTATCACACCATATTTCTCCCCTGTTTCCACCACATTACATATATACCCCGGTCTCCATCACACTTCATTTACACCCTGGGCCCTCTACCATACCACATTTATAACCCGGTCTCTATCACACCACATATACATCCTGATCTCCCCCACACCATAGTTATACCTCGGCCTCCATCACACCACATTTACACCCTGATGTCCACCACACGGCATTTATACCATGGTTTCCATCACACTACATTTACACCATCACACCACATTTATAGCTCGGTCTCCATCGCACTATATTTACACCCTGGTCTCCATCACACCAAATTTATACCTCGGTTTCTATCAAACCACATTTACACCCCAGTCTCCGTCACACCATATTTACACCCTGGTCTCCATCGCACCATATTTACACCCCGGTCTCCATCGAACCATATTTACACCCTGGTCTTCACCACACCACATTTAAACCCCGGTCTCCATCACACCACATTTACACCCTGGTCTCCATCACACCATATTTACACCCTGGTCTCCATCACACCATATTTACACCCTGGTCTCCATCGCACCATATTTACACCCTGGTCTTCACCACACCACATTTAAACCCCGGTCTCCATCACACCACATTTACACCCTGGTCTCCATCACACCATATTTACACCCTGGTCTTCACCACACCACATTTAAACCCCGGTCTCCATCACACCACATTTACACCCTGGTCTCCATCACACCATATTTACACCCTGGTCTTCACCACACCACATTTAAACCCCGGTCTCCACCACACTACATTTACACCCCGGTCTCCATCACACCACATTTATACCCTGGTCTTCACTACACCACATTTACACCCTGGTCTTCACCACACCACATTTAAACCCCGGTCTCCATCACACCACATTTACACCCTAGTCTCCACCACACTACATTTATACCACTGTCCCCATCACATTATATTTACACCATCGCACCACATTTACACCCCGGTCTCCATCACACCACATTTATACCCTGGTCTTCACTACACCACATTTACACCCTGGTCTTCACCACACCACATTTACACCCCGGTCTCCATCACACCACATTTACACCCTGGTCTCCATCACACCACATTTATACCCCGGTCTCAATCATACCACATTTACACCCTGTTCCCCACCACACCACATTTACACGCTGATCTCCACCATACTATATATACACCCTGGTCTCCAACACACCACATTTATACCACGGTCCCCATCATATTATATTTACACCATCGCACCACATTTACACCCCGGTCTCCATCACACCACATTTATACCCTGGTCTTCATTACACCACATTTACACCCTGGTCTCCGTCACACCACATTTATACCCCGGTCTCAATCATACCACATTTACACCCTGTTCCCCACCACATCACATTTACACGCTGATCTCCACCATACTATATATACCCCCTGGTCTCCAACAGACCACATTTATACCACGGTCCCCATCACATTACATTTACCACCACACCACATTTACACCCTGATCTCCACCATACTATATTTACATCCTGGTCTTCACTACACCACATTTACATCCTGGTCTCCGTCACGCCACATTTATATCCCGGTCTCGATCATACCACATTTACACTCTGGCCTCCCCCACACCACATTTACACCCTGATCTCCACCATACTATATTTACACCCTGATCTCCACCACACCACATCTATACCACGGTCCCCATCACATTACATTTACCACCACACCACATTTACATCCTGATCTCCACCATACTATATTTACACCCTGGTCTCCATCACACCACATTTACACCCCGGTCTCCATCACACCACATTTACACCCCGGTCTCCACCACACCACATTTACACCCTGGTCTTCACTACACCACATTTACACCCTGGTCTCCGTCACACCACATTTATACCCCGGTCTCAATCATACCACATTTACACCCTGTTCCCCACCACACCACATTTACACGCTGATCTCCACCATACTATATATACACCCTGGTCTCCAACACACCACATTTATACCACGGTCCCCATCAAATTACATTTACCACCACACCACATTTACACCCTGATCTCCACTATACTATATGTACATCCTGGTCTTCACTACACCACATTTACATCCTGGTCTCCGTCAAGCCACATTTATATCCCGGTCACGATCATACAACATTTACACTCTGGTCTCCCCCACACCACATTTACACCCTGATCTCCACCATACTATATTTACACCCTGATCTCCACCACACCACATTTATACCACGGTCCCCGTCACATTACATTTACCACCACATCACATTTACACCCTGATCTCCCCCATACTATATATACACCCTGGTCTCCAACACACCACATTTATACCACGGTCCCCATCACATTACATTTACCACCACACCACATTTACACCCTGATCTCCACTATACTATATTTACATCCTGGTCTTCACTACACCACATTTACATCCTGGTCTCCGTCAAGCCACATTTATATCCCGGTCTCGATCATACCACATTTACACTCTGGTCTCCCCCACACCACATTTACACCCTGATCTCTACCATACTATATTTACACCCTGATCTCCACCACACCACATTTATACCCCGGTCCCCATCACATTACATTTACCACCACACCACATTTACACCCTGATCTCCCCCATACTATATTTATACCCTGGTCTCCACCACACCACATTTATACCACGGTCCCCATCACATTACATTTACCACCACATCACATTTACACCCTGATCTCCCCCATACTATATATACACCCTGATCTCCAACACACCACATTTATACCATGGTCCCCATCACATTACATTTACCACCACACCACATTTACACGATGATCTTCACCATACTATATTTACATCCTGGTCTTCACTACACCACATTTACATCCTGGTCTCCGTCGAGCCACATTTATATCCCGGTCTCGATCATACCACATTTACACTTTGGTCTCCCCCACACCACATTTACACCCTGATCTCCACCATACTATATTTACACCCTGATCTCCACCACACCACATTTATAACACGGTCCCCATCACATTACATTTACCCCCACATCACATTTACACCCTGATCTCCCCCATACTATATATACACCCTGGTCTCCAACACACCACATTTATACCACGGTCCCCATCACATTACATTTACCACCACACCACATTTACACCCTGATCTCCACCATACTATATTTACATCCTGGTCTTCACTACACCACATTTACATCCTGGTCTCCGTCACGCCACATTTATATCCCGGTCTCGATCATACCACATTTACACTCTGGCCTCCCCCACACCACATTTACACCCTGATCTCCACCATACTATATTTACACCCTGATCTCCACCACACCACATCTATACCACGGTCCCCATCACATTACATTTACCACCACACCACATTTACATCCTGATCTCCACCATACTATATTTACACCCTGGTCTCCATCACACCACATTTACACCCCGGTCTCCATCACACCACATTTACACCCCGGTCTCCACCACACCACATTTACACCCTGGTCTTCACTACACCACATTTACACCCTGGTCTCCGTCACACCACATTTATACCCCGGTCTCAATCATACCACATTTACACCCTGTTCCCCACCACACCACATTTACACCCTGATCTCCACCATACTATATTTACACCCTGATCTCCACCACACCACATTTATAACACGGTCCCCATCACATTACATTTACCACCACATCACATTTACACCCTGATCTCCCCCATACTATATATACACCCTGATCTCCAACACACCACATTTATACCATGGTCCCCATCACATTACATTTACCACCACACCACATTTACACCCTGATCTTCACCATACTATATTTACATCCTGGTCTTCACTACACCACATTTACATCCTGGTCTCCGTCGAGCCACATTTATATCCCGGTCTCGATCATACCACATTTACACTTTGGTCTCCCCCACACCACATTTACACCCTGATCTCCACCATACTATATTTACACCCTGATCTCCACCACACCACATTTATACCACGGTCCCCATCACATTACATTTACCACCACATCACATTTACACCCTGATCTCCCCCATACTATATATACACCCTGGTCTCCAACACACCACATTTATACCATGGTCCCCATCACATTACATTTACCACCACACCACATTTACACCCTGATCTTCACCATACTATATTTACATCCTGGTGTTCACTACACCACATTTACATCCTGGTCTCCGTCGAGCCACATTTATATCCCGGTCTCGATCATACCACATTTACACTCTGGTCTCCCCCACACCACATTTACACCCTGATCTCCACCATACTATATTTACACCCTGATCTCCACCACACCACATTTATAACACGGTCCCCATCACATTACATTTACCCCCACATCACATTTACACCCTGATCTCCCCCATACTATATATACACCCTGGTCTCCAACACACCACATTTATACCACGGTCCCCATCACATTACATTTACCACCACACCACATTTACACCCTGATCTCCACTATACTATATTTACATCCTGGTCTTCACTACACCACATTTACATCCTGGTCTCCGTCAAGCCACATTTATATCCCGGTCACGATCATACCACATTTACACTCTGGTCTCCCCCACACCACATTTACACCCTGATCTCCACCACACCACATTTACACCCTGATCTCCAATATACTATATTTACATTCTGGTCTTCACTACACCACATTTACATCCTGGTCTCCGTCAAGCCACATTTATATCCCGGTCTCGATCATACCACATTTACACTCTGGTCTCCCCCACACCACATTTACACCCTGATCTCCACCATGCTATATTTACACCCTGATCTCCACCACACCACATTTATACCACAGTCCCCATCACATTACATTTACCACCACACCACATTTACACCCTGATCTCCCCCATACTATATTTATACCCTGGTCTCCATCACACCACATTTATACCACGGTCCCCATCACATTACATTTACCACCACACCACATTTACACCCTGATCTCCACTATACTATATTTACACCCTGGTCTTCACTACACCACATTTACATCCTGGTCTCCGTCAAGCCACATTTATATCCCGGTCTCGATCATACCACATTTACACTCTGGTCTCCCCCACACCACATTTACACCCTGATCTCCACCACACCACATTTACACCCTGATCTCCACCACAACACATTTATACCACGGTCCCCATCACATTACATTTACCACCACACCACATTTACACCCTGAACTCCCCCATACTATATTTATACCCTGGTCTCCATCACACCACATTTACACCCTGATCTCCACCACAACACATTTATACCACGGTCCCCATCACATTACATTTACCACCACACCACATTTACACCCTGATCTCCCCCATACTATATTTATACCCTGGTCTCCATCACACCACATTTACACCCTGATCTCCACCACAACACATTTTTACCACGGTCCCCATCACATTACATTTACCACCACACCACATTTACACCCTGATCTCCCCCACACCACATTTACACCCTGATCTCCACCACACCACATTTACACCCTGATCTCCACCACAACACATTTATACCACGGTCCCCATCACATTACATTTACCACCACACCACATTTACACCCTGATCTCCCCCATACTATATTTATACCCTGGTCTCCATCACACCACATTTATACCACGGTCCCCATCACAATACATTTATCGCCACACCACATTTACACCCTGATCTCCATCATAACACAGGTTACAACGGTTACGTTTATTAAAATATGAATTTTAGTCATGTCAACACTAAAAATAATTTATTTAAAGCTACGATAAAACATAACAATGTTTGTGAAGAATTAAGTACGAAATGAGCCTTTGCAATTTGTATTAAACGGGTTAGATAAACGTGCTGGAGACAAAGGAAGCAAGCTCACGGTCGATGTGAGAACTCACATCTGGTTTATAAATGTAAAAATAAAGATAATTTATTGGTATACCTAAGTGTGTTTATCCAAAGGCATATCTACCCACTAAAGTAAATAATAATACTTGTAACTTAATAGTCTGTTCTTTGTTGTGAATGGTAAGTTACAGAATCGTTATGTTTAAAGGTTTTCAGAATCAGTAACAAGTGCGTCTAATGGTTACATAGCTACAAATACTTTTTAAAGTACAAATGGCAGCAACTTGCTAAGCAACATTTCCTAGCAAACCGCCTCGTGCAATTAGCGTAATGAAGTGATGAGCAAGACTCTTGCTAACACTATCCACCGAGTGTCACGTCACTTTGCGCAACAATACTACCTTCAAACTAGCACGGCCTTAATGCTATTCGTTACGTCACAAGCTCTGGCGGGATTCTGGAATGTGCTTTTTCAAAATTTTATAGGTTTTAAAATTTGTTTCAACATTTTCAACTGTGTGGCTCAAAATATAAGTTTTATTTTGTATTTACTTTTTATAAGTGTGGTAATTCTGTGAGGGTCAAGTTCCTTTGTAGAGCTTGAAGGTTTTCCTATCAGTTCCTTGATAGGTCATGAAAGTTTTCCTAACAGATCCTATCAGGCTTTCAAGTTCCTTGATAGGTGAAGAATTTTCTTTCAGTTCTTTCATAGGACGGGAGGATTTTCTTATCAGTTCCTTGATAAGACTTCAAAGATTTCCATCGGTTTATTAATAGGACGAAAAGTTTTTTCATCAGTTCATTCACAGGGCGAGCGCTTTTTCCGTTACGTTCCTTATTATGTAAAGCTTTTTTTTTAGCTGCTTAATAAGAGTTCAGAGTTTTTCCTAACCACTTCATGATAACGTTTGAGGATTTTTCATATTCTTGATAGAATTTCAGGGTTTTATATCAGTTCTTTCATAAAACTTGTGGGTTTTCTATCACTGTCTTGATAGGACGATAGAACATCAGGTGTTAAGATAAAACCTTTGATAAAGCCCGAGTTCTTTGATAAAACTTAAGAGTTTTCTAAACAGTCCCTTGATAGAGCATTGGGGGTTTCCTATAGATGTCTTGATAGGATGTAAAAGTTTTCGTTTTATACATAGTTTTAAATTAACTAAACAAAGATTAAATGTCTATAATACCTGTTACCTATCACATTTTGTGATGACTACAAATATATTTATATAATTGACTATCATTGTCTGTTGAAAAGACATTAGATGTGATGTCTGTTGAAAAGACATTAGGGAAAAAGTGATGTTTAAATGCAAATGAATTCTAAAACTAAACGCCTACAATATCATATTTAAGACGTAGAATAAATATTCAGAAACTAAATTCTGCTATAAATCTTTTTATATATTTAAAGTGAGTTGTATTATTTCGTTGTAACTCACATATTACAATATTTAGAAGGCATTGTCTTCGCAACAATTAGAGCAAGCGGCGATCGTGATTTAGGTCGAAATTAATCTACCTGTGAGGCTGGACTTTCTCTTTTTTTGCCGCATTTTCTTTCAAGGCGCGCGTAAAATATTTTAAAATAAGAAGAAAAACATTTGAGGTGTGTACGTGCCCCACGGTACACTTCTAAGTGGGCAGCCAGTTAGTTCCATCCGAATTTGTATCCTATTGGCTTGTAATGAGGTGAAGGTCCCAAGCTACAGCGAAGACAGTCTCCTTAACTGTAGGAGACCATTAGGTTTTCGCTAAATCCTAACATACACAACGTAAGTTTCCGCCTGGACTGTGAAGCACGAAGCAAGAAAATAGCTACTTTCGCTAAAAAAGAATTTAAACTCGTTATTGTTGAAAAAGCAGTTTTAATTAAATTTCGTTTTCAGTAAACTCGGTTTTCAGAGACGCAATTAAATGTTTTAATGAGTAAATAATAATTAAATATACACGAACCTAAACAATATACCTACTTATTGTCTGTGATACGCATTTTAGTTGTAACTGTACTAGTGGCATTAAAGATGATGACAAGTCATTGAAACGCGTATGACAATAAAGTATATTGTTCTTTGAGTTCGTGTGCAGTTATTTATTTATTTACAACCTCAACTCATAAACCAGCTCAATTATCACTTATGTTGTAATTAGTATTGGGGGTTTGACAACAAGAAATATTTCCTGTTAGAAGTATTTACAATTTATGTTAGAATGACTTTTGTAAAACAATTTTATAAACACGTAAGAATTAATCAAAATTAATTATATAATAAATATAAAACAAAGAAGCGATATAACGAAAATAAATAAAAACACCCGCCTACAATTTTTTCCTAATTAAAAACTCTTACAATATTTTCTTCTATAATTCACAGTTGGCTTCATCAGAAAGAATGTGCAAGTGTGCACCTATGTTTAGGGTTTTTATGGAAATAACTTTAAAATATTTTCTATGGTCAGGTTTTCTGTGGTTAGGCTATATTTATAGATATTGATTCTACACAATTAAATATTATGAAAGAAGTGTTTATGATTAAACAAAATATTGTTACTAGGTTATTGTAACATTAGACTTTTGTTAATTGCTCCTAATTGCATCCTAACTACAAGGAAACATTAGTAGCTTTCTAGATTGAATACCATTTACTGTAACAACAAACACGTGTTCCGAAATATTCGCCACGTAGTATTTTAGTGTTCAGTAGACATGTCTCGTTTGTATTTGCACGCGTCCTTTAATTTTGTAACTTTTGCTATAATAATCCTATTCATGAGTTTCAATACTTTCATTCTCTTCTTTGTCCTATAAAATATTATAATTAATTCACTTCGCCTCCCTCGCGTGGCATCTGCATTTCTTTACTTCCTATTACTTCTGTGTAAATGTTTTAGTTTCATTTCCATTCTTTAAATCCTACACATCTCTCTTCTCTCTGAGGTAGCTACATTCGTATAGTAACAGTGAAATGGAGCACTTGGCCTTGAAAGATCGAAATAAGAGGGACGGGAGGTGGAGGGCCGAGTTGAGTCAGTATAAACGAATTTTTCTAAAGGACTGTCAAAACACGAACTTCATGAGACTGTCGATATTATATAAATTCGATGATAAATTAGCTTCGGTATGAAATAGTAAACAATCTTGAAATATGTGTAGTCATAACGGATGCAGAAGCTGTTGATGCATAGAACATTCTGAATATGTAACATGTTTTAAGAAATGGTAGTACACGAGAAAGCGTGAGTGAGCAAGTGCACGGTTAGCTGGACTGTACTATACGTTCCGAAACTGAAGAATTTAATACAAGCTAACACATATTAAGATCGTTTTCTGTAGTTTAAAGGTGATCAACCAGGATGATCATTGATGCCAACAAAGGTCAAGAAAGGGTTGTGAACTTAAATAGGATTAAGGTAGGGACATAAAAACTCCTAAGGTAGAGGATTTACGATGATCATATCATGTGAGGTCGAGACGTACTCTCTATTGGGGTCATGAAGACGTATCTCCTTGTAGGAGGGAGGGTAGGGAAGGGAAGGGTAGCTCTAAGGTAAACATAGTTATCCTCTTGCTGGATTATACTGTTTCTATCGACGTCATACAGAGGGGCCCTCATTTTAGCAAGAAAGATATGGAGGAGTAAATCCAATTATTGTTAGGATTAAGAAACACATAATTACTTCTTGGAGTCGTTAGGCGTTACATGACCTACTCTCTACCGGGATCACAAAGGGGTCCCTATTATTTGCATCTTCTTAGGCGAAGAAGGGTGAGGAGGTGTAGATACAATTGGTAGCACAATGACAACTAATTACCCTCTGCAGTATGATTAAGCTATGCTTAAATAGCGCCGCTACTTAGATATCTACCAGTTATCCGGGAATATCCACATCATCTTCGCCTTATATTTTTCCATTTTCAATTAGTTCAAACTCTGCTTATATATAATAAATTAAAAACATTTCAAAAACAAGAATACTTTTAATGCATATATTATTCAAAGCTTTTCGCCGATAAAACAGTACCAGCATCTTCAGGAAAATAATTATCTTAAGGTTAGATAATTATTTTCCTGAAGATGCTGGTACTGTTTTATCGGCGAAAAGCTTTGAATAATATATGCATTAAAAGTATTCTTGTTTTTGAAATGTTTTTAATTTATTATATATATATTGCAAGAAAACATATCACCATATTTAATATATATATATATATATATATATATATATATATATATATATATTGTACAAATTTTCAATCGTTATTAAAAGACTTTTTATTCATCCACTCAAGTTCAAATACATTTTTTTAAAACCTATAATGCATGACACTTGACGTTAATACAGTTTTTAAATTATTAATTCATTACTTAAACTTAATGAATCATTTTTAGTTTTATACGAGAGAAAACTCGAAACAAAACTGGCAATGTATGCAATATAGTTCTTTCGACCCATTTGGATTAATATAAGTGATAAGATATGATTTCATAAAACAGCTGATTTTATCTTACAGGTTGTGTGGTAAAACAGCTGTTGTAACGCATAGGCTAGGTTAAGTTATTTACATTAATAGTAATAATTTAGTAAAAAGTAACTAAAATATATTTTTGGTTTGCTGACCTAAGTAAGAATTAACTTAAATTTCGTTGTAGTAATCTCATTTGGTAATCTTTTCATGTCTCTACTCAATCTCGACAGTGGGCTGTTGGTTGATGATTAAACAGGAATTAAACACCTTGCTAAAATATAGTTATGATTTTCCACAGCATATTTAAGTAACAGTGA
Source organism: Prosapia bicincta (assembly GCA_036971475.1). Lineage (NCBI taxonomy): Eukaryota > Metazoa > Arthropoda > Insecta > Hemiptera > Cercopidae > Prosapia > Prosapia bicincta. Next base: position 4,776,157 of record JBAIZL010000050.1, read on the forward strand.
ACCAAACGTTTTAAAGGTTAAGTTACGACCAATCTCGTTTGCTAAATACAAAAAAGTGTTTAATTAATTACTTGAAAATCAAGTGTTTTTAAACGAATGATTGCAACACGGACGCACAGCGACAAAGTATAATCTGTTTCGCTCGCCAGTGATTTCGCTAGAGCCAACACTGAAAACAGCTGTTCACGCCAGGTTCGCATTACGTATCTGCTGAAGGGTTATGTAAGGTTTGTTTAACTTATCGTCGTGTACGAGCAGTATTTAACCATAACAAGTTTTACTATTAACATTTAAGAGAGAAAGTCTCCAGAGTTGCCGCAAAGTTGGTACAAGTGTCGCAAGTATTAATAGTTGTAATTAAAACCGTGCCTACAATAGAGTAGTTTCGGAGGGAACGCGTGCAATGATGGCACAATGTTTGTAACAGCAATTGTTTTAATAAAGCAAATTGTACATATTGCTAAAATATTAACCACACAGAAGTGTGACGTTATATTAAGCTTTTATGGTATCAGGCCAGTATGAATATGCTTACGTAGGGGGGGGGGAGTATTTAGAACATGAGTGCGATTATGTTAGGAGTATAAATAGGGGGCATAGGGGAACCACAATATTTTGTATGTTCGGTGTTTTAAAAAGATGAAATAAATTTGTAAATCTAAATAAAACAATAACCGGAATATTATATACAGTTATATGGAACGATGACATTACAAACATAACTAAACAACAAATATTTAAAACAATAGGAAGTTGCTCACAGTACGATTCAGAGATATGGGTGGTCAATGAATGGGAAATAGAATACATAGGACTGATGTTTTAGACAAGAAGCTGTGATAACGTTAGAAGCAATAGTACGAAATGAAAACAGAAGCAAACAAATGAATGTAAAAGATACTCTAAATGATGAAGAGAAACTAAAACAACTTTGGTACGAGCATATGCGAAGGATGAAAGAGACAAAAATAACACTATCAGCCTGGAAATGGAAACCAAATAGAAGCAGAAAAAGTGGCGTCCTAGACACATGTGGAACAAACTCAAATGTCGATGGAAAATGAAATCTCAATGAAGAAGTTGTATATTACAAAAAGAAATGGGACAAAGGAGATAAGGTCAAGGGAGAGCATATGCAGTCCAAGTCCACTGATGAATTATAGAGTCAACGATGCACATATATAATTTGTTTTCTCAACAACATGCTTACAAAATGCAATATTACAAAATATTATTGATCGAAATGAAAAACAAGACCAATGAAAATAAATAATAAAAAATATATATTATGAAGTGATTACGAGCGTGCGGACGCAAGATATATTAGTAATATTTTTACTATGATTTTATCATTAAATGTTTATGACGGTGAGATATTTCTATGATGAATGTCAGTACTCTTGTTGTTATTCTTTTGTAGTTTAAAACTTAGCTCCTGAAGACAATTACAGTTTAAACCCACAATGAGAGAAATGTTTTAAAATTTTAAAATTAATAAAGTTTATTTCAAATTAAAACTGTGGTCTGTAGTTGGTCAAACATAACCTTAAGTAGGTAATTAGTCAAGATTGAAGTTATCAAACCAAATCAACGTATCTTTTTGCAGTCATCTTTAATGAGGTTTACTAGAAGATGCAATAAGAAAAAAGAATTTTAGGCCTATATATTTTCGACTGTTCGGAAACGATTCTTTAGCTAGTTATAATTTGCGAAACGCTTCGTTCGTGATTTACTACCCTCATCCATTTAGGGCGTCATTTAATAGTTTCTTATAATTTCTAACCTCAAAATAGATTTCAGATCCGTATATTTAGTAGGTTTTGTTTTGTAAATAAGGAGTACAGGGAAGTAGAGGGTTTCTCTGTTCGTGTATTAAACATCATTAAATGGGCAGTTAGTGGTTTTAAATAAAATTTGTAGAGTATTTACGAGTAAAATGTATGTACATGAACTTAACTACAGAAAATGTTTGCTCGAAAAGTTACAAAAGTGAAATTTAATTAAAATCGAAATACGCTAAGCTTTGTTGGAAAAATGTGTTAGCTTTTAATATAGAAAAGAAAATTTTGTCAATGGTCAGAATATCTTCAAGTAAAGAATCTGTGTAAATAGAAAGTAAACAAACGCGATACAAAGAGATAGTGCAAGAGAAAGTATAATTAAATAAGTACGGACCGGGTTGTAAATCTGTAAGAACGGCACCTTCTTACATGTTTGGTGAATGTGGGTAGCCTGGATCCAGTCTGTGGGTGAACGACATGTGTTCGGCTCGTGGAATGGGACTGGCTTACTTTGTATTTCCAGATCAGCTGATCAACCTCAATGCAAGGCTAATCACGTGATCACCTCACAAGTCAGAACCGCAATTATTAAATTTTACTTCTAATTTGTAGTTAAAAATTAAAAAACTAATATGTATACCGTAATTTAAAAAAATCAAGTATATAATTGCCCGAATGTGATTGTTTTAATTTTTCAATTCTTTCTATTAGCTCACACTCTCCCTATGTATATATATATATATATATATATATATATATATATATATATATATATATATATATATATTAAAACAACATAGGTTATTCAAATACAAGAATATTTATTAATTTATATCCAAAGCTTTTCGTTGGCAAACAGTACCAACATCATCAGGAATGATTGTAATTTCCATTCCTGATGATGTTGGTACTGTTTGCCAACGAAAAGCTTTGGATATAAATTAATAAATATTCTTGCATTTGAATAACCTATGTTGTTTTAAATTATTAAACAAGAAAACGTATTATATATATATATATATATATATATATATATATATATATATATATATATCTTGTTCAAACTTTCAATACCTTTTAACCATCCACACAATTTTAAATGATGACACTTGATGTTAATAAAGTTTTTTAAATATTAATTCAGTAATTAATTTTATTAAATTTTGTATGGGAGAAAACCTTTCCACAAAAGGGCAAAGCATGCAATATAGATATTTCGTCTTTGGTTATCGTTATTTGGTTTAAAATGAGTGATAACATATGATTTCATAAAACAGCTGATTTTATGTTATAGGTTATGTGGTAGAACAGCTGTTTGAACGCATAGGTTATGTACTTTATTTATATTAATTGTAATTATTTAATAAAACGTAACTAGAAATTGAAAAAACGTTTTATTTGCCTAAGTAGCAATTGAGTTTTTATATTAGCCATACTAAAAACTGTTTGTAAAGAAATTATTATTTTGTTGAGATAGTATACAATGTTGTAGTAAGCAGTAGAATTGTTAATCTAGTTTTTATTAAGAGTAAACATTTTTTGTTTATACAGTATTACTTGTTTCGTATGTTATTTAAAGATACTTTCTAAACAAGAGTAAAATCCCGCAAACACATAACTAGTTGTTGAACCTACATTAACCAATAGTCTTCATTAAACAGAACCTCAATGGTAAACCTCACTTATTTATCCAGTAATTTACTTAAACAACCGTGTTTAAGTACATTAATAGATAGCTACTTTACAATATAGTTGCAAATTACTTGGTTATAAAAAAATATGCTACGTAAACTAAGCTATTACAGAATTGAACGAGTAGTCTTCATTTTTCTTAATATTGCAAACAACATATGTATATTATAATGTAAGAGATCAGGTCTCATTATTAAACCTATTTGGCGTTTTTTTTTCAAGTGAACTTACTTTAATCAAACTCTGGAGTATTATTGAAGTTATAGCTGTTTTTATAGCTATATATTACGGCTCCATATATTAAAATATATTGGGCATTTACAATTTTATGTGCTTTTGAAAAAAATCCCCAATATATAATCTGTCTACTATTTTTAAAAGACGGTAATGCAGCCAATAACAGATTCAAAATATTTCAAATAATTGACAAGAACTGGATGAGTTGTTCGTTTTGTTTCTTGTACGTTCCATTAACAAATATATTGCGAAAGAAGTCGTTATAAATGATTCAATATATATTTATATTTATTGTTTTAATATTTATATCAAACTAATTAACTTATCGATGTTTTAATTTAAGTAAATTCAAGATAAGTCCACTTATCGATCCCTACTAAGTGCGATACAGAACATATTGGCTCGTTGAGGGATTTTATATTTTACTTTAACATTCCGTACATAATGTATTATATTACCAATCTATTTTACTTCATTGCGGAGAAAAAGTACGCAAGCAGTTCTTAAAAACTAAGTAGAAAATATAAGAATGTTTCTAAATACCATCTCTTCGTCGTGACAAACAAGTTCAAGTGCGAGACATGAATGACTCAGTTCTACAGCGCCCGAGTGAAACCAGGACCGGCCGAAACGTAGTGGGTAAATACATCGCGGAATGGGTCAGTGGGCCCGCGGAGCGGAAGTGGGTCCCGTCAGCTTTCATTTCAAATAAAAATACCAGGCCTGCGACTGCTTTGAAAACTTGTTTATCTGTCAAAACCTGAACTTTGTCGCCACAACCAGTAAAGCTCTGGCATCGTGTCCGATATTTTAGTTTTAGCTGAAACGGAATGTAAATATGACGAAGAGAAAATCTTAATTATATTGAAACAAAAAAATATAAAATATTGAGCATACTCTTATGAAAGGGTCAAACCATGAATTAATGGTCGAGATCGATGAGGAAATTATTAACTATATGGGAGGAACTGTAGTGAATTTATAACAACTCAGAAAAACGCTCCAACTACATTTTTCAATGCCTTCTAATACTTCACACTCTCCCTACATTTTGTCTACCTCGTTCAAATATTCAATCCTTATTACAATATTTTTTATTCATTCACTTAAGTTCAAATACATTTATTTTTACTTGTATTGGATGGTACTTGAAGTTAATACAATTTGGTCAAGTAATAATTCATCAAATTAAATAATTAATTTAAGTTTTATATGGGAGAAAACCTTTTCACAAAATAGTTATTTCATCCTATTTGGCTTAAAATAAGTGATAACATGTGATTTCATAAAGCAGCTGATTTTATGTGATTGGTTATGTGGTAGAACAGTTGTTTTAATGGATAGGTTATATTACTTTACTTGTATTATTTATAATTATTTAATAAAAAGTAACGAAAATAAAATGTTTCTTTCTTGACATAAGTAACAATTAACTGTAAAAACTTTTATTTATATTAATTGTTTATTTTTGTAAAAAGAGGATACCAACAGAAGATTACTGCGTTAGAGGATGTTTGTGTTATTAGAAAGTTGTTAATGTTGTTTTAGTTTTTTGTGTTTGTGTTATGGCGAGCACTAGAGTTGGCTTATTACATACGTAAAAAGGAATATGAATATAAATAACAATAATAATAATAATAATAATGACATTTTTTAACCATTAAATTGGTCTATGAGGGACAAGGTTACTATGGTATTGAAGGTAATGTAACGAGCACTACACTACAATCGCGTATATTCCTAGCCTAATTCTGATTATAGGTTATTTTTTACTATCTGTGTTTACCTGAGAGCTGAAAAACGTTCTAAAATAGTTTGGCGCTATCGAGGATTGAACTTGTGGCTATCTTAGACCACCCCGCCCCCTAATCGCGTTGCATACGTTATTATAAAGACATACAATGTAGTACAGAATATAAAGGAGTGTGGAAGATTCTACAGGGAGGGATGGGAGATGTACTGTTACACCAAGGTGAAGAAGGAAAGGAGGGCAAACAAGAACTGTTAGAAACATGGTAGTGGGAACATTGCAGTGCGTTAATGTGAGAAAGCTAAAAAGAAAGATATGATGAAAGAGAATAAAACTGACAAAAAGCACTGAGGCGAAATGCTCCTTATGGATACAGAGCTGTATGCGGAGGCAGTAAAATCACCCGTCATGGCAACCCTCACTAATACAACCTTAAAACTATGACTAGCATCAGTCCTAAACACAGAGTTGTGTATGTAAGGGTCCGGAGAGTTCTGTTAAACCCTGGACATGTCCCAAGGACGAAACGTGTCCTAAAACACTGGTTTTCTATAACTTCCTAGGACCAATGGAAGTTCTGTACAAACAAACCTCCTTTGCTTCTTCGGGCCCCAAATGTTTTTATCAAGTAGTGGTATTTTTCACTCCTAAAACATTGCCAAACGATAATTATTTTTCAGTTGTTGCAATAATTAAATGTTTTTTCCAACATCAGAATCATTGAGACAAATTGTTTTGCAAGGAGGAAGCAACAGCTAAATAAACACAATCCCCGGCCTGTATACACTTTCTCATCCAAATATTTCCCCGGAGGAGAAATTATATAACATAAAAAACGAATAACCTTCAGAAACCAATTAATTGAATAATTGTTTTCAAATTAATTGTATTATTCGTCTATTTTTAGGGGGCTATAAATAATAAGAAATAAAGTAACAAGGTTATTTGTCTAAAATTTTCAAATTAGAATTTTATGACTATTCATACGTTTAGCTTACTTGCATATTATTATTACTTTATGTACATAACTTTAAAGCTTATGTTGGTTGTGGGATAGAATATAAGTCCAACATGATAGCACATAAAGCATGACATTTTTAAATATATGTGTATAGATTAGTTATATATTCAGACTCTATGACTAAACACGAATCATACTAACAGAAGTACATAAACCTGTAAATACCATCTCCATGTTACTATAAGAAACTGTAACCAATCGACATATAACTGAAGACTGTAACAGCTGGAAAGGAAATAAATCTTTTCTCTCTGCTTTCTTTCAACTTTTTCGACTCTTCTTTCACTGTCTTTAATATGTTTTTAAATATTTAGTAAAAGTATATTTGTAGACTATATATTACAGAATTGTTTTTGCGGTAGAGAAATTATTTTCCATGATCAGAAATGTCTAAAAGACGGGGACACTGTTTATAAATGTAGTTTACGGCTCAAGGGACTTTCGATGACGACATTTACTTTGCAATTTAAATAGAGACGTCACAGATGGATAGAACAGATGACTATTGTGAAACATCCACAGAATAAAGAATGGTACAAATTAGTTTTATTTTCAGGGATGACTTGGCGACAGTCGCATAGCACCTGTGTGTTCGAATCCGATTTTGGGTTTACTCTGAACTGTGCTTTCAAGAAGTCCTCGATATTTCGAGTTAGAAATCTTGGAGGCGTTAAAGGATACGTTGGACTGGGTAAGGAATAAAAGCATATTTTGTGAGCACCACGATATTTCGAAGAAACATTTTCTTCTTTATAGAAGCAATATATGTTTAAAATAAATTGATTTCAACTGCAAAATTTTAAAAATTACGTTAGATTCTCGAACAGAAATTTCACAACAGTATTCAATATAGAATTTTTTTTAATATTTAAATTTTAAAAATTACTTAGAAAATATTATCTTTCAAGTTGAACGAATTTGTTTTCAATTTCAATATTTCTCTTATAGAATTTTCTCAAAACTAAATTCCAAAATAAACATTAACTGTACGCATTTTATCATGCTTGTGGTGGTGGGCTCTTTTCTTGTGAATTCTTTCTGTCTGTTTATAGAACACTTCATCATAAAACCTAAATCATATATTTACTTGTATTACTAAAATATTTATATGAGCCCTAAACATATATTTCTCATTTTATTTCAAGTTCATTGTATAGCAAGGAAGTACATGATAACCTGTATTTTTATAACATGCTATTTTACGTCGACCCTCATATAAGTACCAGCCATGTTTGTGTTAAAGCACATTTAGCGAGCAATATATGCATTGGAGCCAGCGTAGGTATATAACCTTATAAGTGTAACTCCGATGTGTACACCCCTGAAGATGATGTAACCGTGAAACCTCCGAAAGCCAGCTTAGCAAAAAGTAGAGCAAAATGTACTTTGCGAGAACAAAGTAGAACTGTTAATGCAGAGATTGCCCATTGGTTCAAATCTGGTAATGCCCTAAAAGTTTAAAAAATCTTAATCAGCAAAAACAACCCACAACTCACGAAGGTTTAAACAAAATGTTTCTTTATAAAACAAAACAGAGCGTCAGGTTATTCTACGCTACATAATATAGCCTACACTTGGAAAAGTTTGTTTAAGAAAAAAACTAAAACAAAGGTTCCCACCTTGATGAGCAGTGATGCTGCCTCGAGTTTGGCTTATGTTATTACATCGCCGCATTCAAATAGGAGACAGTGTTTCACTTTACGGATGAGCTTTTTATTCACTCGTGCATTAGTAAATTTTATTTAAAAAAAGATACCCTCTCTAACCTTGTTCTAGGAAGCTGTATTGTAGTATATGTCGTAATGGTATAACATGGTACTCTTTTAGGATAAAACTGATTTTATAAAGTTATATTTATACTGTATATATATATACATATATATATATATATATATATATATATATATATATATATATATATATATATGACATGAATAATCGATGATTAACCAAACCTTGTATATAACGACCACGCGTATTTGCCATTTAATGAGCTCAAATATATCATCCAAAACGGTCCAGAATCTGCCATTTTCGGTTTTCTGAACCATTCTTTGTTTTCACTTTATTTCAAATTATAATATCAATCTTTTTGTTGTTTATGTATGAACGCAGTGAAATCGCTTTATGTTTGCTTTACTCGCCGTCAGTAATTATACTATGTTTCGTAACTGTATGTTCTTAAGGTTTACCAATAATAAATTTTATTAGTGGAAATACAGCAACACAGTTAAAAGGACTACATTTTTATTTTTTAACAACTCTCCCAAATTTGGGGCTAATTACATTAAATGTTGAAGGACAACTTGTAGCTTGCAATCATTATTTTATCCTTTTCTCGCTTTAAACATTCAGTTTCATCATTACACTTGGCCATGCGATATTTCTGGTAATTACAAAATGCCATACATATATAAAATATCTTGGATTTCATTAGATAATTGATTCGTGATTGTTATACAAGACGATAAAGTATGAATTAATAATGCCTACTCTTCACAAAGTGGATCAAAGTTGTGTCTAATAGCACACACGAAAGATGCGTAGGGGTTCACGTGTTGACAGATGGCGAGGGTAAGCTATGACGTCAGAACATTGTGACAGGCGAATAATGCGTACAACCTTGAGGCGTACAAGGATCTCTTAAAATCATTGAGCTACATGAGTTTTTTTTTACCTTTGAGATCCATTTGAAACTTTATCTAATATACCTAATCTATACTTTATCTAATAGAGCTTTTGACTGGCAAAATGATAGAGATATCTTGGCTATCATTTTAGCGTTTTTAAAATCAGCCTATAGCCTCGGCAATATTTTTATGTTTCATATTTTTAAATAATGTTTTTTTAAATTCTACAGAAATATTTTAATTTTAATCTATATTACAACTTGACCAATTTATTAGATCTTACCATCTGATTTCTTGGGTCTAATCTAATCCATTTTTTGTGATGTAGGAAAGAGATTTTAAACAATTGATTAGTCTCCAGTTTCTAGGTATTTTTGTAATGTAGGTACATTTGAAATTCTTTCGTCCTACCTAATATACTTTGTTCTTCTTCTCTTTCCTCCTAAGCGTAACTCTAGTCTCGTGAGCATTGGAGCCGTAGTTTCTGCCTCTTTCCTCCTAAGCGTAACTCCAGTCTCGTGTGCATTGGAGCCGTAGTTTCAGCCTCTTTCCTCCTAAGCGTAACTCCAGTCTCGTGTGCATTGGAGCCGTAGTTTCAGCCTCTTTCCTCCTAAGCGTAACTCCAGTCTCGTGTGCATTGGAGCCGTAGTTTCAGCCTCTCTCCTCCTAAGCGTAACTCCAGTCTCGTGTGCATTGGAGCCGTAGTTTCAGCCTCTTTCCTCCTAAGCGTAACTCCAGGCTCGTGTGCATTGGAGCCGTAGTTTCAGCCTCTTTCCTCCTAAGCGTAACTCCAGTCTCGTGTGCATTGGAGCCGTAGTTCTAGCTTCTTTCCTCCTAAGCGTAACTCCAGTCTCGTGTGCATTCTAGCCGTAGTTTCAGCCTCTTTCCTCTTAAGCGTAACTCCAGTCTCGTGTGCATTGGAGCCGTAGTTTCAGCCTCTTTCCTCCTAAGCGTAACTCCAGTCACGTGTGCATTGGAGCCGTAGTTTCAGCCTCTTTCCTCTTAAGCGTAACTCCAGTCTCGTGTGCATTGGAGCCGTAGTTTCAGCCTCTTTCCTCCTAAGCGTAACTCCAGTCACGTGTGCATTGGAGCCGTAGTTTCAGCCTCTTTCCTCTTAAGCGTAACTCCAGTCACGTGTGCATTGGAGCCGTAGTTTCAGCCTCTTTCCTCTTAAGCATAACTCCAGTCACGTGTGCATTGGAGCCGTAGTTTCAGCCTCTTTCCTCCTAAGCGAAACTCCAGTCTCGTGTGCATTCTAGCCGTAGTTTCAGCCTCTTTCCTCTTAAGCGTAACTCCAGTCACGTGTGCATTAGAGCCGTAGTTTCAGCCTCTTTCCTCCTAAGCGTAACTCCAGTCTCGTGTGCATTCTAGCCGTAGTTTCAGCCTCTTTCATCTTAAGCGTAACTCCAGTCACGTGTGCATTGGAGCCGTAGTTTCAGCCTCTCTCCTCCTAAGCGTAACTCCAGTCTCGTGTGCATTGGAGCCGTAGTTTCAGCCTCTTTCTTCCTAAGCGTAACTCCAGTCTCGTGTGCATTGGACCCGTAGTTCTAGCTTCTTTCCTCCTAGGCGTAACTCCAGTCTCGTGTGCATTGGGGCCGTAGTTTCAGCCACTTTCCTCCTAAGCGTAACTCCAGTCTCGTGTGCATTGGAGCCTTAGTTTCAGCCTCTTTCCTCCTAAGCGTAACTACAGTCTCGTGTGCATTGGAGCCGTAGTTTCAGCCTCTTTCCTTCTAGGCGTAACTCCAGTCTCGTGTGCATTGGAGCCGTAGTTTCAGCCTCTTTCCTCCTAAGCGTAACTCCTATCTCGTGTGCATTGGAGCCTTAGTTTCAGCCTCTTTCCTCCTAAGCGTAACTACAGTCTCGTGTGCATTGGAGCCGTAGTTTCAGCCTCTTTCCTTCTAGGCGTAACTCCAGTCTTGTGTGCATTAGAGCCGTAGTTTCAGCCTCTTTCCTCCTAAGCGTAACTCCAGTCTCGTGTGCATTCTAGCCGTAGTTTCAGCCTCTTTCCTCTTAAACGTAACTCCAGTCACGTGTGCATTGGAGCCGTAGTTTCAGCCTCTTTCCTCCTAAGCGAAACTCCAGTCTCGTGTGCATTGGAGCCGTAGTTTCAGCCTCTTTCCTCCTAAGCGTAACTCTAGTCTAGTGTGCATTGGAGCCGTAGTTTCAGCCTCCTTCCTCCTGGCTTAACTAAAGTCTCATGTACATTGGAACCTTAGTTTCAGCCTCTTTCCTTCTAAGCGTGACTCCAGTCTCGTGTGAATTCTAGCCGTAGTTTCAGCCTCTTTCCTCTTAAGCGTAACTCCAGTCACGTGTGCATTGGAGCCGTAGTTTCAGCCTCTTTCCTCCTAAGAGTAACTCTAGACTCGTGTGCATTGGAGCCGTAGTTTCAGCCTCTTTCCTACTAGGCTTAACTCCAGTCTCGTGTGCATTGGAGCCTTAGTTTCAGCCTCTTTCCTTCTAAGCGTAACTCCAGTCTCGTGTGCATTGGAGCCTTAGTTTCAGCCTGTTTCCTCCTAAGCGTAACTACAGTCTCGTGTGCATTGGAGCCTTAGTTTCAGCCTCTTTCCTCCTAAGCGTAACTACAGTCTCGTGTGCATTGGAGCCGTAGTTTCAGCCTGTTTCCTCTTAAGCGTAACTCCAGTCACGTGGACATTGGAGCCATAGTTTCAGCCTCTTTCCTCCTAAGCGAAACTCCAGTCTCGCGTGCATTGGAGCCGTGGTTTCAGCCTCTTTCCTCCTAAGCGTGACTCTAGTCTCGTGTGCATTGGATCCCTAGTTTTAGCCTCTTTCCTCCTAAGCGTAACTCCAGTCTCGTGTGCATTGGAGCCTTAGTTTCAGCCTCTTTCCTCCTAAGCGTAACTCCAGTTTCGTGTGCATTGGAGCCGTAGTTTCAGCCTCTTTCCTCCTAAGCGTAATTCCAGTCTCGTGTGCATTGGAGCCGTAGTTTCAGCCTCTTTCCTCCTAAGCGTAACTCTAGTCTCGTGAGCATTGGAGCCGTAGTTTCAGCCTCTATCCTCCTAAGCGTAACTCCAGTCTCGTGTGCATTGGAGCCGTAGTTCAGCCTCTTTCCTCCTAAGCGTAACTCCAGTCTCGTGTGCATTGGAGCCGTAGTTCAGCCTCTATCCTCCTAAGCGTGACTCCAGTCTCGTGTGCATTGGAGCCTTAGTTTCAGCCTCTTTCCTTCTAGGCGTAACTCCAGTCTCGTGTGCATTGGAGCCGTAGTTTCAGCCTCTATCCTCCTAAGCGTAACTCCAGTCTCGTGTGCATTGGAGCCGTAGTTTCAGCCTCTATCCTCCTAAGCGTAACTCCAGTCTCGTGTGCATTGGAGCCGTAGTTTCAGCCTCTTTCCTCCTAAGCGTAACTCCAGTCTCGTGTGCATTAGAGCCGTAGTTTCAGCCTCTTTCCTCCTAAGCGTAACTCGAGTCTCGTGTGCATTGGAGCCGTAGTTTCAGTCTCTTTCCTCCTAAGCGTAACTCCAGTCTCGTGTGCATTGGAGCCGTAGTTTCAGCCTTTTTCCTCCTAAGCGTACTTCCAGTCGCGTGTGCATTGGAGCCGTAGATTCAACCTCTTTCCTCCTAAGCGTAACTCCAGTCTCGTGTGCATTGGTGCCGTAGTTTCAGCCTCTTTTCTCCTAAGCGTAACTCCTGTCTCGTGTGCATTGGAGCCGTAGTTTCAGCCTCTTTCCTCCTAAGCGTAACTCCAGTCTCGTGTGCATTGGAGCCGTAGTTTCAGCCTCTTTCCTCCTAAGCGTAACTCCAGTCTCGTGTGCATTGGAGCCGTAGTTCAGCCTCTTTCCTCCTAAGCGTAACTCCAGTCTCGTGTGCATTGGAGCCGTAGTTTTAGCCTCTTTCCTCCTAAGCGTAACTCCAGTCTCATGTGCATTGGAGCCGTAGTTTTAGCCTCTTTCCTCCTAAGCGTAACTCCAGTCTCGTGTGCATTGGAGCCGTAGTTTCAGCCTCTTTCCTCCTAAGCGTAACTCTAGTTTAGTGTGCATTTTAGCCGTAGTTTCAGCCTCTTTCCTCCTAAGCGTAACTCCAGTCTCGTGTGCATTGGAGCCGTAGTTTCAGCCTCTTTCCTCCTAAGCGTAACTCCAGTCTCGTGTGCATTGGAGCCGTAGTTTCAGCCTCTTTCCTCCTAAGCGTAACTCCAGTCTCGTGTGCATTGGAGCCGTAGTTTCAGCCTCTCTCCTCCTAAGCGTAACTCCAGTCTCGTGTGCATTGGAGCCGTAGTTTCAGCCTCTTTCCTCCTAAGCGTAACTCCAGGCTCGTGTGCATTGGAGCCGTAGTTTCAGCCTCTTTCCTCCTAAGCGTAACTCCAGTCTCGTGTGCATTGGAGCCGTAGTTCTAGCTTCTTTCCTCCTAAGCGTAACTCCAGTCTCGTGTGCATTCTAGCCGTAGTTTCAGCCTCTTTCCTCTTAAGCGTAACTCCAGTCTCGTGTGCATTGGAGCCGTAGTTTCAGCCTCTTTCCTCCTAAGCGTAACTCCAGTCACGTGTGCATTGGAGCCGTAGTTTCAGCCTCTTTCCTCTTAAGCGTAACTCCAGTCTCGTGTGCATTGGAGCCGTAGTTTCAGCCTCTTTCCTCCTAAGCGTAACTCTAGTCACGTGTGCATTGGAGCCGTAGTTTCAGCCTCTTTCCTCTTAAGCGTAACTCCAGTCACGTGTGCATTGGAGCCGTAGTTTCAGCCTCTTTCCTCTTAAGCATAACTCCAGTCACGTGTGCATTGAAGCCGTAGTTTCAGCCTCTTTCCTCCTAAGCGAAACTCCAGTCTCGTGTGCATTCTAGCCGTAGTTTCAGCCTCTTTCCTCTTAAGCGTAACTCCAGTCACGTGTGCATTAGAGCCGTAGTTTCAGCCTCTTTCCTCCTAAGCGTAACTCCAGTCTCGTGTGCATTCTAGCCGTAGTTTCAGCCTCTTTCATCTTAAGCGTAACTCCAGTCACGTGTGCATTGGAGCCGTAGTTTCAGCCTCTCTCCTCCTAAGCGTAACTCCAGTTTCGTGTGCATTGGAGCCGTAGTTTCAGCCTCTTTCCTCCTAGGCGTAACTCCAGTCTCGTGTGCATTGGACCCGTAGTTCTAGCTTCTTTCCTCCTAGGCGTAACTCCAGTCTCGTGTGCATTGGGGCCGTAGTTTCAGCCACTTTCCTCCTAAGCGTAACTCCAGTCTCGTGTGCATTGGAGCCTTAGTTTCAGCCTCTTTCCTCCTAAGCGTAACTACAGTCTCGTGTGCATTGGAGCCGTAGTTTCAGCCTCTTTCCTTCTAGGCGTAACTCCAGTCTCGTGTGCATTGGAGCCGTAGTTTCAGCCTCTTTCCTCCTAAGCGTAACTCCTATCTCGTGTGCATTGGAGCCTTAGTTTCAGCCTCTTTCCTCCTAAGCGTAACTACAGTCTCGTGTGCATTGGAGCCGTAGTTTCAGCCTCTTTCCTTCTAGGCGTAACTCCAGTCTCGTGTGCATTAGAGCCGTAGTTTCAGCCTCTTTCCTCCTAACCGTAACTCCAGTCTCGTGTGCATTCTAGCCGTAGTTTCAGCCTCTTTCCTCTTAAACGTAACTCCAGTCACGTGTGCATTGGAGCCGTAGTTTCAGCCTCTTTCCTCCTAAGCGAAACTCCAGTCTCGTGTGCATTGGAGCCGTAGTTTCAGCCTCTTTCCTCCTAAGCGTAACTCTAGTCTAGTGTGCATTGGAGCCGTAGTTTCAGCCTCCTTCCTCCTGGCTTAACTCCAGTCTCATGTACATTGGAACCTTAGTTTCAGCCTCTTTCCTTCTAAGCGTGACTCCAGTCTCGTGTGAATTCTAGCCGTAGTTTCAGCCTCTTTCCTCTTAAACGTAACTCCAGTCACGTGTGCATTGGAGCCGTAGTTTCAGCCTCTTTCCTCCTAAGAGTAACTCTAGACTCGTGTGCATTGGAGCCGTAGTTTCAGCCTCTTTCCTACTAGGCTTAACTCCAGTCTCGTGTGCATTGGAGCCTTAGTTTCAGCCTCTTTCCTTCTAAGCGTAACTCCAGTCTCGTGTGCATTGGAGCCTTAGTTTCAGCCTGTTTCCTCCTAAGCGTAACTACAGTCTCGTGTGCATTGGAGCCTTAGTTTCAGCCTCTTTCCTCCTAAGCGTAACTACAGTCTCGTGTGCATTGGAGCCGTAGTTTCAGCCTGTTTCCTCTTAAGCGTAACTCCAGTCACGTGGACATTGGAGCCATAGTTTCAGCCTCTTTCCTCCTAAGCGAAACTCCAGTCTCGTGTGCATTGGAGCCGTGGTTTCAGCCTCTTTCCTCCTAAGCGTGACTCTAGTCTCGTGTGCATTGGATCCCTAGTTTCAGCCTCTTTCCTCCTAAGCGTAACTCCAGTCTCGTGTGCATTGGAGCCTTAGTTTCAGCCTCTTTCCTCCTAAGCGTAACTCCAGTTTCGTGTGCATTGGAGCCGTAGTTTCAGCCTCTTTCCTCCTAAGCGTAATTCCAGTCTCGTGTGCATTGGAGCCGTAGTTTCAGCCTCTTTCCTCCTAAGCGTAACTCTAGTCTCGTGAGCATTGGAGCCGTAGTTTCAGCCTCTCTCCTCCTAAGCGTAACTCCAGTCACGTGTGCATTGGAGCCGTAGTTTCAGCCTCTTTCCTCCTAAGCGAAACTCCAGTCTCGTGTGCATTGGAGCCGTAGTTTCAGCCTCTATCCTCCTAAGCGTAACTCCAGTCTCGTGTGCATTGGTGCCGTAGTTTCAGCCTCTTTTCTCCTAAGCGTAACTCCTGTCTCGTGTGCATTGGAGCCGTAGTTTCAGCCTCTTTCCTCCTAAGCGTAACTCCAGTCTCGTGTGCATTGGAGCCGTAGTTTCAGCCTCTTTCCTCCTAAGCGTAACTCCAGTCTCGTGTGCATTGGAGCCGTAGTTCAGCCTCTTTCCTCCTAAGCGTAACTCCAGTCTCGTGTGCATTGGAGCCGTAGTTTTAGCCTCTTTCCTCCTAAGCGTAACTCCAGTCTCGTGTGCATTGGAGCCGTAGTTTTAGCCTCTTTCCTCCTAAGCGTAACTCCAGTCTCGTGTGCATTGGAGCCGTAGTTTCAGCCTCTTTCCTCCTAAGCGTAACTCTAGTTTAGTGTGCATTTTAGCCGTAGTTTCAGCCTCTTTCCTCCTAAGCGTAACTCCAGTCTCGTGTGCATTGGAGCCGTAGTTTCAGCCTCTTTCCTCCTAAGCGTAACTCCAGTCTCGTGTGCATTGGAGCCGTAGTTTCAGCCTCTTTCCTCCTAAGCGTAACTCCAGTCTCGTGTGCATTGGAGCCGTAGTTTCAGCCTCTCTCCTCCTAAGCGTAACTCCAGTCTCGTGTGCATTGGAGCCGTAGTTTCAGCCTCTTTCCTCCTAAGCGTAACTCCAGGCTCGTGTGCATTGGAGCCGTAGTTTCAGCCTCTTTCCTCCTAAGCGTAACTCCAGTCTCGTGTGCATTGGAGCCGTAGTTCTAGCTTCTTTCCTCCTAAGCGTAACTCCAGTCTCGTGTGCATTCTAGCCGTAGTTTCAGCCTCTTTCCTCTTAAGCGTAACTCCAGTCTCGTGTGCATTGGAGCCGTAGTTTCAGCCTCTTTCCTCCTAAGCGTAACTCCAGTCACGTGTGCATTGGAGCCGTAGTTTCAGCCTCTTTCCTCTTAAGCGTAACTCCAGTCTCGTGTGCATTGGAGCCGTAGTTTCAGCCTCTTTCCTCCTAAGCGTAACTCTAGTCACGTGTGCATTGGAGCCGTAGTTTCAGCCTCTTTCCTCTTAAGCGTAACTCCAGTCACGTGTGCATTGGAGCCGTAGTTTCAGCCTCTTTCCTCTTAAGCATAACTCCAGTCACGTGTGCATTGAAGCCGTAGTTTCAGCCTCTTTCCTCCTAAGCGAAACTCCAGTCTCGTGTGCATTCTAGCCGTAGTTTCAGCCTCTTTCCTCTTAAGCGTAACTCCAGTCACGTGTGCATTAGAGCCGTAGTTTCAGCCTCTTTCCTCCTAAGCGTAACTCCAGTCTCGTGTGCATTCTAGCCGTAGTTTCAGCCTCTTTCATCTTAAGCGTAACTCCAGTCACGTGTGCATTGGAGCCGTAGTTTCAGCCTCTCTCCTCCTAAGCGTAACTCCAGTTTCGTGTGCATTGGAGCCGTAGTTTCAGCCTCTTTCCTCCTAGGCGTAACTCCAGTCTCGTGTGCATTGGACCCGTAGTTCTAGCTTCTTTCCTCCTAGGCGTAACTCCAGTCTCGTGTGCATTGGGGCCGTAGTTTCAGCCACTTTCCTCCTAAGCGTAACTCCAGTCTCGTGTGCATTGGAGCCTTAGTTTCAGCCTCTTTCCTCCTAAGCGTAACTACAGTCTCGTGTGCATTGGAGCCGTAGTTTCAGCCTCTTTCCTTCTAGGCGTAACTCCAGTCTCGTGTGCATTGGAGCCGTAGTTTCAGCCTCTTTCCTCCTAAGCGTAACTCCTATCTCGTGTGCATTGGAGCCTTAGTTTCAGCCTCTTTCCTCCTAAGCGTAACTACAGTCTCGTGTGCATTGGAGCCGTAGTTTCAGCCTCTTTCCTTCTAGGCGTAACTCCAGTCTCGTGTGCATTAGAGCCGTAGTTTCAGCCTCTTTCCTCCTAACCGTAACTCCAGTCTCGTGTGCATTCTAGCCGTAGTTTCAGCCTCTTTCCTCTTAAACGTAACTCCAGTCACGTGTGCATTGGAGCCGTAGTTTCAGCCTCTTTCCTCCTAAGCGAAACTCCAGTCTCGTGTGCATTGGAGCCGTAGTTTCAGCCTCTTTCCTCCTAAGCGTAACTCTAGTCTAGTGTGCATTGGAGCCGTAGTTTCAGCCTCCTTCCTCCTGGCTTAACTCCAGTCTCATGTACATTGGAACCTTAGTTTCAGCCTCTTTCCTTCTAAGCGTGACTCCAGTCTCGTGTGAATTCTAGCCGTAGTTTCAGCCTCTTTCCTCTTAAACGTAACTCCAGTCACGTGTGCATTGGAGCCGTAGTTTCAGCCTCTTTCCTCCTAAGAGTAACTCTAGACTCGTGTGCATTGGAGCCGTAGTTTCAGCCTCTTTCCTACTAGGCTTAACTCCAGTCTCGTGTGCATTGGAGCCTTAGTTTCAGCCTCTTTCCTTCTAAGCGTAACTCCAGTCTCGTGTGCATTGGAGCCTTAGTTTCAGCCTGTTTCCTCCTAAGCGTAACTACAGTCTCGTGTGCATTGGAGCCTTAGTTTCAGCCTCTTTCCTCCTAAGCGTAACTACAGTCTCGTGTGCATTGGAGCCGTAGTTTCAGCCTGTTTCCTCTTAAGCGTAACTCCAGTCACGTGGACATTGGAGCCATAGTTTCAGCCTCTTTCCTCCTAAGCGAAACTCCAGTCTCGTGTGCATTGGAGCCGTGGTTTCAGCCTCTTTCCTCCTAAGCGTGACTCTAGTCTCGTGTGCATTGGATCCCTAGTTTCAGCCTCTTTCCTCCTAAGCGTAACTCCAGTCTCGTGTGCATTGGAGCCTTAGTTTCAGCCTCTTTCCTCCTAAGCGTAACTCCAGTTTCGTGTGCATTGGAGCCGTAGTTTCAGCCTCTTTCCTCCTAAGCGTAATTCCAGTCTCGTGTGCATTGGAGCCGTAGTTTCAGCCTCTTTCCTCCTAAGCGTAACTCTAGTCTCGTGAGCATTGGAGCCGTAGTTTCAGCCTCTCTCCTCCTAAGCGTAACTCCAGTCACGTGTGCATTGGAGCCGTAGTTTCAGCCTCTTTCCTCCTAAGCGAAACTCCAGTCTCGTGTGCATTGGAGCCGTAGTTTCAGCCTCTATCCTCCTAAGCGTAACTCAAGTCTCGTGTGCATTGGAGCCGTAGTTTCAGCCTCTATCCTCCTAAGCGTAACTCCAGTCTCGTGTGCATTGGAGCCGTAGTTTCAGCCTCTATCCTCCTAAGCGTAACTCCAGTCTCGTGTGCATTGGAGCCGTAGTTTCAGCCTCTATCCTCCTAAGCGTAACTCCAGTCTCGTGTGCATTGGAGCCGTAGTTTCAGCCTCTTTCCTCCTAAGCGTAACTCCAGTCTCGTGTGCATTGGAGCCGTAGTTTCAGCCTCTTTCCTCCTAAGCGTAACTCGAGTCTCGTGTGCATTGGAGCCGTAGTTTCAGCCTTTTTCCTCCTAAGCGTAACTCCAGTCGCGTGTGCATTGGAGCCGTAGATTCAACCTCATTCCTCCTAAGCGTAACTCCAGTCTCGTGTGCATTGGTGCCGTAGTTTCAGCCTCTTTTCTCCTAAGCGTAACTCCTGTCTCGTGTGCATTGGAGCCGTAGTTTCAGCCTCTTTCCTCCTAAGCGTAACTCCAGTCTCGTGTGCATTGGAGCCGTAGTTTCAGCCTCTTTCCTCCTAAGCGTAACTCCAGTCTCGTGTGCATTGGAGCCGTAGTTCAGCCTCTTTCCTCCTAAGCGTAACTCCAGTCTCGTGTGCATTGGAGCCGTAGTTTTAGCCTCTTTCCTCCTAAGCGTAACTCCAGTCTCGTGTGCATTGGAGCCGTAGTTTTAGCCTCTTTCCTCCTAAGCGTAACTCCAGTCTCGTGTGCATTGGAGCCGTAGTTTCAACCTCTTTCCTCCTAAGCGTAACTCTAGTCTAGTGTGCATTTTAGCCGTAGTTTCAGCCTCTTTCCTCCTAAGCGTAACTCCAGTCTCGTGTGCATTGGAGCCGTAGTTTCAGCCTCTTTCCTCCTAAGCGTAACTCCTGTCTCGTGTGCATTGGAGCCGTAGTTTCAGCCTCTTTCCTCCTAAGCGTAACTCCAGTGTCGTGTGCATTTTAGCTGTAGTTTTAGCCTCTTTCCTCCTTAGCGTAACTCCAGTCTCGTGTGCATTGGAGCCGTAGTTCTAGCCTCTTTCCTCCTAAGCGTAACTCCACTCCCGTGTGCATTGGAGCCGTAGTTTCAGCCTCTTTCCTTCTTAAACCTTTTGTTGGCAAACTATAAATGATTGTTTTTAGCCTTAGAAGAAGGGTACTGCAAATGGCTGAAACGACGTTGGAGATGTTTAATTAACTAGTATATATACTCTCATGTGTCATCCACGTGTTTCGTGTCCATGGAGTTGTAGATCATATCGAAAGTTCGGACGATAGCGGCGCCAGCACAGCGCCCGGAACAGCTCTCAGTGGCCACATTCCCAACGTCATTAACGCGACGTGAGTGCTGGCCACTCGGTGTTAGACAGTTTCTGTAAGCCCTGGTCTTGTCTGAGAGAATCTCAATCCTCTGAAATGATTTGTTCTTCTTAGTTTTGCAGTGACCGATGTCAAATTTCTGCCCCAGTTGAAGTCGGCGATAAGTGGCCTCTAAAAGACGTGAAGTGGAGTCGGTTCTTGGCCACTGCGTTTGCATCTCCAAGTGTAATGGCGTTGCCCAGGTCGATCTCCATGGAAAGTGCAATATTCGATAGAATTATTAGGCCTATACAAAATAACTTCACTAAAAAAATTCTCAAAGCATTGTCAAACATCATAACATAGGCCCAGCTTAGTTTAATAGTTAAAAGCCTTCCAATGTCACTCATTATGTATAAAACGTTCCATATTGTCTTGGCCCAAGAACCCTCCCTGTCCTCGTGGCATCCAGCCTCTAGCGAGCTGCCTCCGTGTCAGATGTGTATGCGGTTAGTATCCCTACCAAGGAATATTCCCGAAGGAAACGGGATTAATTGTCCACGTACCGAACTGATAAGCTCTTTCCATGAAGAATCAGGTGATAGTGAAATGAAATAGGGGGATAAGTGTCGCGCTAAAAAGGTATGAAAAAACCTGGCAAGAAAGAAACCCTGGCAGGAAAAACCCCGTTACAAATCATGGAGGAACCCTAAGGGCTAGGATATCCTTATGCTAATCTATAAGGAGGGATCGATAAATTTACCAGTGCTGCGCTCTACACCTATCATTGTAATGATCATGGACACTCCGGTATGTACAGATAATAACTCGTTATAGCTTTTACTTTCCGTTTATATTTATTTTGGAGAAAGCATTAATTGCCCTTAATACTAAGTGATTAATCTGGATTCCCAGTAACTGAGAAAGTGTTTAAAATGGCGGAGTTGGGTCTATTCTGGCGGCACTGAATAACGTCCGTCTAAGTGAAACTTAAAGGTATAATAGCAGGTTTATTATTAGCTCCTTGCCAGCTAAATAGCATGACGGACGACAAACTTATGTAATCAAAGAGGCACTACTTTATAAATTTCTAACAATGTAAAACACAGATGTTTTCACAAGCAGAACGTGACGGCGACAAGTGGAAATTTAGTTTTGTGACAAACGCTTATAAAAACTAGTCAAATAAAAAAATAGTTTACAACAAAACATGTAAATTTGAAACATTGATTTCATAAGTACAATAAAACTCTCTAACGCGATAACAACTAGAAATGCAAACATTATATGAGTTACCTAATTGTACAGAGAATTAGATACCTTTTTTGGAATTATTTAACTTGACAATGCTGCAAATCTTTTACTGAAATTGTCCAACTATTTTATTACAATGAAACATTTCAAGTCAGCTGATAGAAATAGGGTTTCATACATTTCTGTTTGTGATACAAATATTTACAGCAATACTGATTGTGGTTTCATTACGTCAGATATATGGCACTACACACATGACCCATGATACTTTCCTTGACATATGATAATAATCGAACTTATAACTGTGAAGTCTAAACTTTCACAACTAAAGGGTGCTGTTTAGTATTTATTTGAGTTTCATATTTATGTTTTGCATATTTTGTATAATTTTATTTCAATACCTTCTATTAGTCCACACTCTCCTCACACACGCACGCACGCACGCACGCACGCACGCACGCACGCACACACACACACACACACACACACACACACACACACACACACACCACACCACACCACACCACACCACACCACACCACACCACACCACACAACACCACACCACACCACACCACACCACACCACACCACACCACACCACACCACACCACACCACACCACACCACACCACACCCTTCGCAAGAGATTATAAATACAACTGAAAACTCAGTTTCAGTTTCTCGAAATTGCAAAGTTTAAATCTTACATTTTTCTTACACAACACATTTTTATCTAAATCACAATTTAATTTATTTGTCATCATTTTTGTAAAGTAACTTTTATTCTGGAAATGTTTGAGTTTTATAAATTATGGTTGTTACGAGAGGTGAAACCACTTTTAGTTGTTTTGTTATATTAATTTATATTCACTTAAACAGTGTCTTCTGCTTGGAGATGTTGGATCAAGCGGTGACGGTTTTAAAGGCAGGTTTTCGATAGTATTAAAGAGTATGTGTGATTTGTATTGTATTTGTTCGTTTAATATTTTTGTACTTTGTGTTTTTGTGTGTCTGTAAATTTCATATTGTTCTAGTGTGTTGAGATGTGGTCCTTTTTCGTTGATGTGTAGGATTTTTAGGTTATGGTAAATGTCTGTGTATTTGTGTCCTGTTTCTTTTAAGTGATTGTAAAATGTTGTGTTGGTGTTCAGTTTGTGTTCCTCGACTCTTTGTTTAAAGCGACCTGTTTGTCCAATGTAGAATTTGTTACGTTTGTCGCCGTTTAGCGCTAATGTATATCACTATCAACGGAGAGAAAATAATATAGACAAGTTAGCTCTGGATTCAGGCAAAGTTTCGTGTGTTTTGATAAAGCTTAGCGCTCTGCTTGTGAGCTAATGGCTGTCTTTGAGGTGTACAGTATGAGCAACCAGAACGTGCTCACGTTCGCAACGGCCTCTGGCGACGGGCCGGAGCTATGGACAAACATGAAGAAATATGGTCCAATAAAGGTTGTGGCAAATTAAATGTGATAAAAGGCTTGTGTGGATATTATCTTACCCGAGTATTCCGCCATATTGTGCAGTAAGCGTGACTTGACCGTGTATGGACTGTGATTGCAAACCCGGCTGCCTTTGTTGTTGTAACAAAATATCAATTAAAACCAAGCTGCTCAGTATTATATTGAAATAAACTCAAAACATCAACGGTTTACTGGAGTTTTTCCTAGCGTTTGTAAAGATTGGCTATGTCCAGTTATTTTCTAGTTTAAAAGTACAACACTTAATTTAATATTCTGCCAGCTGATAAACACCTGATCTTTTAGAGTGTGTTTTCGTGCGCAAGCGCGCGAGCGCGTGTGTGTGTGTGTGTGGGTGGGTGAGTGTGACAGAGAGAGAGAGAGAGAGAGAGAGAGAGAGCGCGAGTGAGTGAGAGAGAGAGAGAGAGAGTAAAATACGAGGAAGAGTTATGTACAGATGATGGCAAAGTGAGAAGTTTGTCGTTCTCACAACACTATGGAACTTGCCTAACATTAGATCCACATTTCCGTGGTTACGAATTATTTTTGAATTCTCACATCACCCGCTCGTGTCTCCGTTGTGTATATTACGTACAGACTAATTGACTTTGCAGTTTCTTATTTTTGTTTATGGTTTTAGACATCCATTTTCCCTTACTGTATCGTCCATTTGTATTTTTTTGACAGATAATGCTATGTCTATGTATTCAAACTGAGTGACTCGTGCTGAAACCTGAATACATCTCTGGTGGACACTTTCCTTCGGCTTAGAGTAGCTCTACTCTAGGTACATCCAATCCTGGATCACTAAACCCTACCTAACTCCACATACTCTTCTTTAGCCTTCCACTTAGAAGGGAGTATAACTTGTAGACACCTCTTTGCGCCCCTATAGAGAGTTTGGATATTGCGGATAAGCTGACACGCTCACGCGACGCACTGACCTCCGTCATGTATTCTACCAGTGGTCGTGTGTCCCTACCTAACTCCACACAACTCTTCTTTAGCCTTCCACTTAGAAGGGAGTATAACTTGTAGACACCTCTTTGCGCCCCTATAGAGAGTTTGGATATTGCGGATAAGCTGACACGCTCACGCGACGCACTGACCTCCGTCATGTATTCTACCAGTGGTCGTGTGTCCCTACCTAACTCCACACAACTCTTCTTTAGCCTTCCACTTAGAAGGGAGTATAACTTGTAGACACCTCTTTGCGCCCCTATAGAGAGTTTGGATATTGCGGATACGCTGACACGCTCACGCGACGCACTGACCTCCGTCATGTATTCTACCAGTGGTCGTGTGTCCCTACCTAACTCCACACAACTCTTCATTAGCCTTCCACTTAGAAGGGAGTATAACTTGTAGACACCTCTTTGCGCCCCTATAGAGAGTTTGGATATTGCGGATAAGCTGACACGCTCACGCGACGCACTGACCTCCGTCATGTATTCTACCAGTGGTCGTGTGTCCCTACCTAACTCCACATACTCTTCTTTAGCCTTCCACGTAGAAGGGAGTATAACTTGTAGACACCTCTTTGCGCCCCTATAGAAAGTTTGGATATTGCGGATAAGCTGACACGCTCACGCGACGCACTGACCTCCGTCATGTATTCTACCAGTGGTCGTGTGTCCCTACCTAACTCCACACAACTCTTCTTTAGCCTTCCACTTAGAAGGGAGTATAACTTGTAGACACCTCTTTGTGCCCCTATAGAGAGTTTGGATATTGCGGATAAGCTGACACGCTCACGCGACGCATTGACCTCCGTCATGTATTCTACCAGTGGTCGTGTGTCCCTACCTAACTCCACACAACTCTTCATTAGCCTTCCACGTAGAAGGGAGTATAACTTGTAGACACCTCTTTGCGCCCCTATAGAGAGTTTGGATATTGCGGATAAGCTGACACGCTCACGCGACGCACTGACCTCCGTCATGTATTCTACCAGTGGTCGTGTGTCCCTACCTAACTCCACACAACTCTTCTTTAGCCTTCTACTTAGAAGAGAGTATAACTTGTAGACACCTCTTTGCGCCCCTATAGAGAGTTTGGATATTGCGGATAAGCTGACACGCTCACGCGACGCATTGACCTCCCTCATCTATTCTACCAGTGGTCGTGTGTCCCTACCTAACTCCACACAACTCTTCATTAGCCTTCCACGTAGAAGGGAGTATAACTTGTAGACACCTCTTTGCGCCCCTATAGAGAGTTTGGATATTGCGGATAAGCTGATACGCTCACGCGACGCATTGACCTCCTTCATGTATTCTACCAGTGGTCGTGTGTCCCTACCTAACTCCACACAACTCTTCTTTAGCCTTCTACTTAGAAGGGAGTATAACTTGTAGACACCTCTTTGCGCCCCTATAGAGAGTTTGGATATTGCGGATAAGCTGACACGCTCACGCGACGCACTGACCTCCGTCATGTATTCTACCAGTGGTCGTGTGTCCCTACCTAACTCCACACAACTCTTCATTAGCCTTCCACTTAGAAGGGAGTATAACTTGTAGACACCTCTTTGCGCCCCTATAGAGAGTTTGGATATTGCGGATAAGCTGATACGCTCACGCGACGCATTGACCTCCTTCATGTATTCTACCAGTGGTCGTGTGTCCCTACCTAACTCCACACAACTCTTCTTTAGCCTTCTACTTAGAAGGGAGTATAACTTGTAGACGCCTCTTTGCGCCCCTATAGAGAGTTTGGATATTGCGGATAAGCTGACACGCTCACGCGACGCATTGACCTCCTTCATGTATTCTACCAGTGGTCGTGTGTCCCTACCTAACTCCACACAACTCTTCTTTAGCCTTCCACTTAGAAGGGAGTATAACTTGTAGACACCTCTTTGCGCCCCTATAGAGAGTTTGGATATTGCGGATAAGCTGACACGCTCAGGCGACGCACTGACCTCCGTCATGTATTCTACCAGTGATCGTGTGTCCCTACCTAACTCCACACAACTCTTCTTTAGCCTTCCACTTAGAAGGGAGTATAACTTGTAGACACCTCTTTGTGCCCCTATAGAGAGTTTGGATATTGTGGATAAGCTGACACGCTTACGCGACGCACTGACCTCCGTCATGTATTCTACCAGTGGTCGTGTGTCCCTACCTAACTCCACACAACTCTTCTTTAGCCTTCCACTTAGAAGGGAGTATAACTTGTAGACGCCTCTTTGTGCCCCTATAGAGAGTTTGAATATTGCGGATAAGCTGACACGCTCTCGCGACGCATTGACCTCCCTCATCTATTCTACCAGTGGTCGTGTGTCCCTACCTAACTCCACACAACTCTTCTTTAGCCTTCCACTTAGAAGGGAGTATAACTTGTAGACACCTCTTTGCGCCCCTATAGAGAGTTTGGATATTGCGGATAAGCTGACACGCTCACGCGACGCACTGACCTCCGTCATGTATTCTACCAGTGGTCGTGTGTCCCTACCTAACTCCACACAACTCTTCTTTAGCCTTCCACTTAGAAGGGAGTATAACTTGTAGACACCTCTTTGCGCCCCTATAGAGAGTTTGGATATTGCGGATAAGCTGACACGCTCACGCGACGCACTGACCTCCGTCATGTATTCTACCAGTGGTCGTGTGTCCCTACCTAACTCCACACAACTCTTCATTAGCCTTCCACTTAGAAGGGAGTATAACTTGTAGACACCTCTTTGCGCCCCTATAGAGAGTTTGGATATTGCGGATAAGCTGACACGCTCACGCGACGCACTGACCTCCGTCATGTATTCTACCAGTGGTCGTGTGTCCCTACCTAACTCCACATACTCTTTTCTAGCCTTCCACGTAGAAGGGAGTATAACTTGTAGACACCTCTTTGCGCCCCTATAGAGAGTTTGGATATTGCGGATAAGCTGACACGCTCACGCGACGCACTGACCTCCGTCATGTATTCTACCAGTGGTCGTGTGTCCCTACCTAACTCCACACAACTCTTCTTTAGCCTTCTACTTAGAAGGGAGTATAACTTGTAGACACCTCTTTGCGCCCCTATAGAGAGTTTGGATATTGCGGATAAGCTGACACGCTCACGCGACGCACTGACCTCCGTCATGTATTCTACCAGTGGTCGTGTGTCCCTACCTAACTCCACACAACTCTTCTTTAGCCTTCCACTTAGAAGGGAGTATAACTTGTAGACACCTCTTTGTGCCCCTATAGAGAGTTTGGATATTGCGGATAAGCTGACACGCTCACGCGACGCATTGACCTCCGTCATGTATTCTACCAGTGGTCGTGTGTCCCTACCTAACTCCACACAACTCTTCATTAGCCTTCCACGTAGAAGGGAGTATAACTTGTAGACACCTCTTTGCGCCCCTATAGAGAGTTTGGATATTGCGGATAAGCTGACACGCTCACGCGACGCATTGACCTCCTTCATGTATTCTACCAGTGGTCGTGTGTCCCTACCTAACTCCACACAACTCTTCTTTAGCCTTCTACTTAGAAGGGAGTATAACTTGTAGACACCTCTTTGCGCCCCTATAGAGAGTTTGGATATTGCGGATAAGCTGACACGCTCACGCGACGCATTGACCTCCCTCATCTATTCTACCAGTGGTCGTGTGTCCCTACCTAACTCCACACAACTCTTCATTAGCCTTCCACGTAGAAGGGAGTATAACTTGTAGACACCTCTTTGCGCCCCTATAGAGAGTTTGGATATTGCGGATAAGCTGACACGCTCACGCGACGCACTGACCTCCGTCATGTATTCTACCAGTGGTCGTGTGTCCCTACCTAACTCCACACAACTCTTCATTAGCCTTCCACTTAGAAGGGAGTATAACTTGTAGACACCTCTTTGCGCCCCTATAGAGAGTTTGGATATTGCGGATAAGCTGATACGCTCACGCGACGCATTGACCTCCTTCATGTATTCTACCAGTGGTCGTGTGTCCCTACCTAACTCCACACAACTCTTCTTTAGCCTTCTACTTAGAAGGGAGTATAACTTGTAGACGCCTCTTTGCGCCCCTATAGAGAGTTTGGATATTGCGGATAAGCTGACACGCTCACGCGACGCATTGACCTCCTTCATGTATTCTACCAGTGGTCGTGTGTCCCTACCTAACTCCACAAAACTCTTCTTTAGCCTTCCACTTAGAAGGGAGTATAACTTGTAGACACCTCTTTGCGCCCCTATAGAGAGTTTGGATATTGCGGATAAGCTGACACGCTCAGGCGACGCACTGACCTCCGTCATGTATTCTACCAGTGATCGTGTGTCCCTACCTAACTCCACACAACTCTTCTTTAGCCTTCCACTTAGAAGGGAGTATAACTTGTAGACACCTCTTTGTGCCCCTATAGAGAGTTTGGATATTGCGGATAAGCTGACACGCTTACGCGACGCACTGACCTCCGTCATGTATTCTACCAGTGGTCGTGTGTCCCTACCTAACTCCACATACTCTTCTTTAGCCTTCCACGTAGAAGGGAGTATAACTTGTAGACACCTCTTTGCGCCCCTATAGAGAGTTTGGATATTGCGGATAAGCTGACACGCTCACGCGACGCACTGACCTCCGTCATATATTCTACCAGTGGTCGTGTGTCCCTACCTAACTCCACACAACTCTTCTTTAGCCTTCCACTTAGAAGGGAGTATAACTTGTAGACACCTCTTTGTGCCCCTATAGAGAGTTTGGATATTGCGGATAAGCTGACACGCTCACGCGACGCATTGACCTCCGTCATGTATTCTACCAGTGGTCGTGTGTCCCTACCTAACTCCACACAACTCTTCATTAGCCTTCCACGTAGAAGGGAGTATAACTTGTAGACACCTCTTTGCGCCCCTATAGAGAGTTTGGATATTGCGGATAAGCTGACACGCTCACGCGACGCATTGACCTCCGTCATGTATTCTACCAGTGGTCGTGTGTCCCTACCTAACTCCACACAACTCTTCATTAGCCTTCTACTTAGAAGGGAGTATAACTTGTAGACACCTCTTTGCGCCCCTATAGAGAGTTTGGATATTGCGGATAAGCTGACACGCTCACGCGACGCACTGACCTCCGTCATGTATTCTACCAGTGGTCGTGTGTCCCTACCTAACTCCACACAACTCTTCATTAGCCTTCCACTTAGAAGGGAGTATAACTTGTAGACACCTCTTTGCGCCCCTATAGAGAGTTTGGATATTGCGGATAAGCTGATACGCTCACGCGACGCATTGACCTCCTTCATGTATTCTACCAGTGGTCGTGTGTCCCTACCTAACTCCACACAACTCTTCTTTAGCCTTCTACTTAGAAGGGAGTATAACTTGTAGACGCCTCTTTGCGCCCCTATAGAGAGTTTGGATATTGCGGATAAGCTGACACGCTCACGCGACGCATTGACCTCCTTCATGTATTCTACCAGTGGTCGTGTGTCCCTACCTAACTCCACACAACTCTTCTTTAGCCTTCCACTTAGAAGGGAGTATAACTTGTAGACACCTCTTTGCGCCCCTATAGAGAGTTTGGATATTGCGGATAAGCTGACACGCTCAGGCGACGCACTGACCTCCGTCATGTATTCTACCAGTGATCGTGTGTCCCTACCTAACTCCACACAACTCTTCTTTAGCCTTCCACTTAGAAGGGAGTATAACTTGTAGACACCTCTTTGTGCCCCTATAGAGAGTTTGGATATTGCGGATAAGCTGACACGCTTACGCGACGCACTGACCTCCGTCATGTATTCTACCAGTGGTCGTGTGTCCCTACCTATCTCCACACAACTCTTCTTTAGCCTTCCACTTAGAAGGGAGTATAACTTGTAGACGCCTCTTTGTGCCCCTATAGAGAGTTTGAATATTGCGGATAAGCTGACACGCTCTCGCGACGCATTGACCTCCCTCATCTATTCTACCAGTGGTCGTGTGTCCCTACCTAACTCCACACAACTCTTCTTTAGCCTTCCACTTAGAAGGGAGTATAACTTGTAGACACCTCTTTGCGCCCCTATAGAGAGTTTAGATATTGCGGATAAGCTGACACGCTCACGCGACGCACTGACCTCCGTCATGTATTCTACCAGTGGTCGTGTGTCCCTACCTAACTCCACACAACTCTTCTTTAGCCTTCCACTTAGAAGGGAGTATAACTTGTAGACACCTCTTTGCGCCCCTATAGAGAGTTTGGATATTGCGGATAAGCTGACACGCTCACGCGACGCACTGACCTCCGTCATGTATTCTACCAGTGGTCGTGTGTCCCTACCTAACTCCACACAACTCTTCATTAGCCTTCCACTTAGAAGGGAGTATAACTTGTAGACACCTCTTTGCGCCCCTATAGAGAGTTTGGATATTGCGGATAAGCTGACACGCTCACGCGACGCACTGACCTCCGTCATGTATTCTACCAGTGGTCGTGTGTCCCTACCTAACTCCACATACTCTTCTTTAGCCTTCCACGTAGAAGGGAGTATAACTTGTAGACACCTCTTTGCGCCCCTATAGAGAGTTTGGATATTGCGGATAAGCTGATACGCTCACGCGACGCACTGACCTCCGTCATGTATTCTACCAGTGGTCGTGTGTCCCTACCTAACTCCACACAACTCTTCTTTAGCCTTCTACTTAGAAGGGAGTATAACTTGTAGACACCTCTTTGCGCCCCTATAGAGAGTTTGGATATTGCGGATAAGCTGACACGCTCACGCGACGCACTGACCTCCGTCATGTATTCTACCAGTGGTCGTGTGTCCCTACCTAACTCCACACAACTCTTCTTTAGCCTTCCACTTAGAAGGGAGTATAACTTGTAGACACCTCTTTGTGCCCCTATAGAGAGTTTGGATATTGCGGATAAGCTGACACGCGCACGCGACGCATTGACCTCCGTCATGTATTCTACCAGTGGTCGTGTGTCCCTACCTAACTCCACACAACTCTTCATTAGCCTTCCACGTAGAAGGGAGTATAACTTGTAGACACCTCTTTGCGCCCCTATAGAGAGTTTGGATATTGCGGATAAGCTGACACGCTCACGCGACGCACTGACCTCCGTCATGTATTCTACCAGTGGTCGTGTGTCCCTACCTAACTCCACACAACTCTTCTTTAGCCTTCTACTTAGAAGGGAGTATAACTTGTAGACACCTCTTTGCGCCCCTATAGAGAGTTTGGATATTGCGGATAAGCTGACACGCTCACGCGACGCATTGACCTCCCTCATCTATTCTACCAGTGGTCGTGTGTCCCTACCTAACTCCACACAACTCTTCATTAGCCTTCCACGTAGAAGGGAGTATAACTTGTAGACACCTCTTTGCGCCCCTATAGAGAGTTTGGATATTGCGGATAAGCTGACACGCTCACGCGACGCACTGACCTCCGTCATGTATTCTACCAGTGGTCGTGTGTCCCTACCTAACTCCACACAACTCTTCATTAGCCTTCCACTTAGAAGGGAGTATAACTTGTAGACACCTCTTTGTGCCCCTATAGAGAGTTTGGATATTGCGGATAAGCTGACACGCGCACCCGACGCATTGACCTCCGTCATGTATTCTACCAGTGGTCGTGTGTCCCTACCTAACTCCACACAACTCTTCATTAGCCTTCCACGTAGAAGGGAGTATAACTTGTAGACACCTCTTTGCGCCCCTATAGAGAGTTTGGATATTGCGGATAAGCTGACACGCTCACGCGACGCACTGACCTCCGTCATGTATTCTACCAGTGGTCGTGTGTCCCTACCTAACTCCACACAACTCTTCATTAGCCTTCCACTTAGAAGGGAGTATAACTTGTAGACACCTCTTTGCGCCCCTATAGAGAGTTTGGATATTGCGGATAAGCTGATACGCTCACGCGACGCATTGACCTCCTTCATGTATTCTACCAGTGGTCGTGTGTCCCTACCTAACTCCACACAACTCTTCTTTAGCCTTCTACTTAGAAGGGAGTATAACTTGTAGACGCCTCTTTGCGCCCCTATAGAGAGTTTGGATATTGCGGATAAGCTGACACGCTCACGCGACGCATTGACCTCCTTCATGTATTCTACCAGTGGTCGTGTGTCCCTACCTAACTCCACACAACTCTTCTTTAGCCTTCCACTTAGAAGGGAGTATAACTTGTAGACACCTCTTTGCGCCCCTATAGAGAGTTTGGATATTGCGGATAAGCTGACACGCTCAGGCGACGCACTGACCTCCGTCATGTATTCTACCAGTGATCGTGTGTCCCTACCTAACTCCACACAACTCTTCTTTAGCCTTCCACTTAGAAGGGAGTATAACTTGTAGACACCTCTTTGTGCCCCTATAGAGAGTTTGGATATTGCGGATAAGCTGACACGCTTACGCGACGCACTGACCTCCGTCATGTATTCTACCAGTGGTCGTGTGTCCCTACCTATCTCCACACAACTCTTCTTTAGCCTTCCACTTAGAAGGGAGTATAACTTGTAGACGCCTCTTTGTGCCCCTATAGAGAGTTTGAATATTGCGGATAAGCTGACACGCTCTCGCGACGCATTGACCTCCCTCATCTATTCTACCAGTGGTCGTGTGTCCCTACCTAACTCCACACAACTCTTCTTTAGCCTTCCACTTAGAAGGGAGTATAACTTGTAGACACCTCTTTGCGCCCCTATAGAGAGTTTAGATATTGCGGATAAGCTGACACGCTCACGCGACGCACTGACCTCCGTCATGTATTCTACCAGTGGTCGTGTGTCCCTACCTAACTCCACACAACTCTTCTTTAGCCTTCCACTTAGAAGGGAGTATAACTTGTAGACACCTCTTTGCGCCCCTATAGAGAGTTTGGATATTGCGGATAAGCTGACACGCTCACGCGACGCACTGACCTCCGTCATGTATTCTACCAGTGGTCGTGTGTCCCTACCTAACTCCACATACTCTTCTTTAGCCTTCCACGTAGAAGGGAGTATAACTTGTAGACACCTCTTTGCGCCCCTATAGAGAGTTTGGATATTGCGGATAAGCTGATACGCTCACGCGACGCACTGACCTCCGTCATGTATTCTACCAGTGGTCGTGTGTCCCTACCTAACTCCACACAACTCTTCTTTAGCCTTCTACTTAGAAGGGAGTATAACTTGTAGACACCTCTTTGCGCCCCTATAGAGAGTTTGGATATTGCGGATAAGCTGACACGCTCACGCGACGCACTGACCTCCGTCATGTATTCTACCAGTGGTCGTGTGTCCCTACCTAACTCCACACAACTCTTCTTTAGTCTTCCACTTAGAAGGGAGTATAACTTGTAGACACCTCTTTGTGCCCCTATAGAGAGTTTGGATATTGCGGATAAGCTGACACGCGCACGCGACGCATTGACCTCCGTCATGTATTCTACCAGTGGTCGTGTGTCCCTACCTAACTCCACACAACTCTTCATTAGCCTTCCACGTAGAAGGGAGTATAACTTGTAGACACCTCTTTGCGCCCCTATAGAGAGTTTGGATATTGCGGATAAGCTGACACGCTCACGCGACGCACTGACCTCCGTCATGTATTCTACCAGTGGTCGTGTGTCCCTACCTAACTCCACACAACTCTTCTTTAGCCTTCTACTTAGAAGGGAGTATAACTTGTAGACACCTCTTTGCGCCCCTATAGAGAGTTTGGATATTGCGGATAAGCTGACACGCTCACGCGACGCATTGACCTCCCTCATCTATTCTACCAGTGGTCGTGTGTCCCTACCTAACTCCACACAACTCTTCATTAGCCTTCCACGTAGAAGGGAGTATAACTTGTAGACACCTCTTTGCGCCCCTATAGAGAGTTTGGATATTGCGGATAAGCTGACACGCTCACGCGACGCACTGACCTCCGTCATGTATTCTACCAGTGGTCGTGTGTCCCTACCTAACTCCACACAACTCTTCATTAGCCTTCCACTTAGAAGGGAGTATAACTTGTAGACACCTCTTTGCGCCCCTATAGAGAGTTTGGATATTGCGGATAAGCTGATACGCTCACGCGACGCATTGACCTCCTTCATGTATTCTACCAGTGGTCGTGTGTCCCTACCTAACTCCACACAACTCTTCTTTAGCCTTCTACTTAGAAGGGAGTATAACTTGTAGACGCCTCTTTGCGCCCCTATAGAGAGTTTGGATATTGCGGATAAGCTGACACGCTCACGCGACGCATTGACCTCCTTCATGTATTCTACCAGTGGTCGTGTGTCCCTACCTAACTCCACACAACTCTTCTTTAGCCTTCCACTTAGAAGGGAGTATAACTTGTAGACACCTCTTTGCGCCCCTATAGAGAGTTTGGATATTGCGGATAAGCTGACACGCTCAGGCGACGCACTGACCTCCGTCATGTATTCTACCAGTGATCGTGTGTCCCTACCTAACTCCACACAACTCTTCTTTAGCCTTCCACTTAGAAGGGAGTATAACTTGTAGACACCTCTTTGTGCCCCTATAGAGAGTTTGGATATTGCGGATAAGCTGACACGCTTACGCGACGCACTGACCTCCGTCATGTATTCTACCAGTGGTCGTGTGTCCCTACCTAACTCCACACAACTCTTCTTTAACCTTCCACTTAGAAGGGAGTATAACTTGTAGACGCCTCTTTGTGCCCCTATAGAGAGTTTGAATATTGCGGATAAGCTGACACGCTCTCGCGACGCATTGACCTCCCTCATCTATTCTACCAGTGGTCGTGTGTCCCTACCTAACTCCACACAACTCTTCTTTAGCCTTCCACGTAGAAGGGAGTATAACTTGTAGACGCCTCTTTGTGCCCCTATAGAGAGTTTGAATATTGCGGATAAGCTGACACGCTCACGCGACGCATTGACCTCCCTCATCTATTCTACCAGTGGTCGTGTGTCCCTACCTAACTCTACACAACTCTTCTTTAGCCTTCCACTTAGAAGGGAGTATAACTTGTAGGCACCTCTTTGCGCCCCTATAGAGAGTTTGGATATTGCGGATAAGCTGACACGCTCAGGCGACGCACTGACCTCCGTCATCTATTCTACCAGTGGTCGTGTGTCCCTACCTAACTCCACACAACTCTTCATTAGCCTTCCACTTAGAAGGGAGTATAACTTGTAGACACCTCTTTGTGCCCCTATAGAGAGTTTGGATATTGCGGATAAGCTGATACGCTCACGCGACACATTGACCTCCTTCATGTATTTTACCAGTGGTCGTGTGTCCCTGCCTAACTCCACACAACTCTTCTTTAGCCTTCCACTTAGAAGGGAGTATAACTTGTAGACACCTCTTTGCGCCCCTATAGAGAGTTTGGATATTGCGGATAAGCTGACACGCTCAGGCGACGCACTGACCTCCGTCATGTATTCTACCAGTGGTCGTGTGTCCCTACCTAACTCCACACAACTCTTCATTAGCCTTCCACGTAGAAGGGAGTATAACTTGTAGACGCCTCTTTGTGCCCCTATAGAGAGTTTGAATATTGCGGATAAGCTGACACGCTCACGCGACGCATTGACCTCCCTCATCTATTCTACCAGTGGTCGTGTGTCCCTACCTAACTCCACACAACTCTTCTTTAGCCTTCCACGTAGAAGGGAGTATAACTTGTAGACACCTCTTTGCGCCCCTATAGAGAGTTTGGATATTGCGGATAAGCTGACACGCTCACGCGACGCACTGACCTCCGTCATGTATTCTACCAGTGGTCGTGTGTCCCTACCTAACTCCACACAACTCTTCTTTAGCCTTCCACTTAGAAGGGAGTATAACTTGTAGACACCTCTTTGTGCCCCTATAGAGAGTTTGGATATTGCGGATAAGCTGACACGCTCACGCGACGCATTGACCTCCGTCATGTATTCTACCAGTGGTCGTGTGTCCCTACCTAACTCCACACAACTCTTCATTAGCCTTAACCGTAGAAGGGAGTATAACTTGTAGACACCTCTTTGCGCCCCTATAGAGAGTTTGGATATTGCGGATAAGCTGACACGCTCACGCGACGCACTGACCTCCGTCATGTATTCTACCAGTGGTCGTGTGTCCCTACCTAACTCCACACAACTCTTCTTTAGCCTTCTACTTAGAAGGGAGTATAACTTGTAGACACCTCTTTGCGCCCCTATAGAGAGTTTGGATATTGCGGATAAGCTGACACGCTCACGCGACGCATTGACCTCCCTCATCTATTCTACCAGTGGTCGTGTGTCCCTACCTAACTCCACACAACTCTTCATTAGCCTTCCACGTAGAAGGGAGTATAACTTGTAGACACCTCTTTGCGCCCCTATAGAGAGTTTGGATATTGCGGATAAGCTGATACGCTCACGCGACGCATTGACCTCCTTCATGTATTCTACCAGTGGTCGTGTGTCCCTACCTAACTCCACACAACTCTTCTTTAGCCTTCTACTTAGAAGGGAGTATAACTTGTAGACACCTCTTTGCGCCCCTATAGAGAGTTTGGATATTGCGGATAAGCTGACACGCTCACGCGACGCACTGACCTCCGTCATGTATTCTACCAGTGGTCGTGTGTCCCTACCTAACTCCACACAACTCTTCATTAGCCTTCCACTTAGAAGGGAGTATAACTTGTAGACACCTCTTTGCGCCCCTATAGAGAGTTTGGATATTGCGGATAAGCTGATACGCTCACGCGACGCATTGACCTCCTTCATGTATTCTACCAGTGGTCGTGTGTCCCTACCTAACTCCACACAACTCTTCTTTAGCCTTCTACTTAGAAGGGAGTATAACTTGTAGACGCCTCTTTGCGCCCCTATAGAGAGTTTGGATATTGCGGATAAGCTGACACGCTCACGCGACGCATTGACCTCCTTCATGTATTCTACCAGTGGTCGTGTGTCCCTACCTAACTCCACACAACTCTTCTTTAGCCTTCCACTTAGAAGGGAGTATAACTTGTAGACACCTCTTTGCGCCCCTATAGAGAGTTTGGATATTGCGGATAAGCTGACACGCTCAGGCGACGCACTGACCTCCGTCATGTATTCTACCAGTGATCGTGTGTCCCTACCTAACTCCACACAACTCTTCTTTAGCCTTCCACTTAGAAGGGAGTATAACTTGTAGACACCTCTTTGTGCCCCTATAGAGAGTTTGGATATTGTGGATAAGCTGACACGCTTACGCGACGCACTGACCTCCGTCATGTATTCTACCAGTGGTCGTGTGTCCCTACCTAACTCCACACAACTCTTCTTTAGCCTTCCACTTAGAAGGGAGTATAACTTGTAGACGCCTCTTTGTGCCCCTATAGAGAGTTTGAATATTGCGGATAAGCTGACACGCTCTCGCGACGCATTGACCTCCCTCATCTATTCTACCAGTGGTCGTGTGTCCCTACCTAACTCCACACAACTCTTCTTTAGCCTTCCACTTAGAAGGGAGTATAACTTGTAGACACCTCTTTGCGCCCCTATAGAGAGTTTGGATATTGCGGATAAGCTGACACGCTCACGCGACGCACTGACCTCCGTCATGTATTCTACCAGTGGTCGTGTGTCCCTACCTAACTCCACACAACTCTTCTTTAGCCTTCCACTTAGAAGGGAGTATAACTTGTAGGCACCTCTTTGCGCCCCTATAGAGAGTTTGGATATTGCGGATAAGCTGACACGCTCACGCGACGCACTGACCTCCGTCATGTATTCTACCAGTGGTCGTGTGTCCCTACCTAACTCCACACAACTCTTCATTAGCCTTCGACTTAGAAGGGAGTATAACTTGTAGACACCTCTTTGCGCCCCTATAGAGAGTTTGGATATTGCGGATAAGCTGACACGCTCACGCGACGCACTGACCTCCGTCATGTATTCTACCAGTGGTCGTGTGTCCCTACCTAACTCCACATACTCTTCTTTAGCCTTCCACGTAGAAGGGAGTATAACTTGTAGACACCTCTTTGCGCCCCTATAGAGAGTTTGGATATTGCGGATAAGCTGACACGCTCACGCGACGCACTGACCTCCGTCATGTATTCTACCAGTGGTCGTGTGTCCCTACCTAACTCCACACAACTCTTCTTTAGCCTTCTACTTAGAAGGGAGTATAACTTGTAGACACCTCTTTGCGCCCCTATAGAGAGTTTGGATATTGCGGATAAGCTGACACGCTCACGCGACGCACTGACCTCCGTCATGTATTCTACCAGTGGTCGTGTGTCCCTACCTAACTCCACACAACTCTTCTTTAGCCTTCCACTTAGAAGGGAGTATAACTTGTAGACACCTCTTTGTGCCCCTATAGAGAGTTTGGATATTGCGGATAAGCTGACACGCTCACGCGACGCATTGACCTCCGTCATGTATTCTACCAGTGGTCGTGTGTCCCTACCTAACTCCACACAACTCTTCATTAGCCTTCCACGTAGAAGGGAGTATAACTTGTAGACACCTCTTTGCGCCCCTATAGAGAGTTTGGATATTGCGGATAAGCTGACACGCTCACGCGACGCATTGACCTCCTTCATGTATTCTACCAGTGGTCGTGTGTCCCTACCTAACTCCACACAACTCTTCTTTAGCCTTCTACTTAGAAGGGAGTATAACTTGTAGACACCTCTTTGCGCCCCTATAGAGAGTTTGGATATTGCGGATAAGCTGACACGCTCACGCGACGCATTGACCTCCCTCATCTATTCTACCAGTGGTCGTGTGTCCCTACCTAACTCCACACAACTCTTCATTAGCCTTCCACGTAGAAGGGAGTATAACTTGTAGACACCTCTTTGCGCCCCTATAGAGAGTTTGGATATTGCGGATAAGCTGACACGCTCACGCGACGCACTGACCTCCGTCATGTATTCTACCAGTGGTCGTGTGTCCCTACCTAACTCCACACAACTCTTCATTAGCCTTCCACTTAGAAGGGAGTATAACTTGTAGACACCTCTTTGCGCCCCTATAGAGAGTTTGGATATTGCGGATAAGCTGATACGCTCACGCGACGCATTGACCTCCTTCATGTATTCTACCAGTGGTCGTGTGTCCCTACCTAACTCCACACAACTCTTCTTTAGCCTTCTACTTAGAAGGGAGTATAACTTGTAGACGCCTCTTTGCGCCCCTATAGAGAGTTTGGATATTGCGGATAAGCTGACACGCTCACGCGACGCATTGACCTCCTTCATGTATTCTACCAGTGGTCGTGTGTCCCTACCTAACTCCACAAAACTCTTCTTTAGCCTTCCACTTAGAAGGGAGTATAACTTGTAGACACCTCTTTGCGCCCCTATAGAGAGTTTGGATATTGCGGATAAGCTGACACGCTCAGGCGACGCACTGACCTCCGTCATGTATTCTACCAGTGATCGTGTGTCCCTACCTAACTCCACACAACTCTTCTTTAGCCTTCCACTTAGAAGGGAGTATAACTTGTAGACACCTCTTTGTGCCCCTATAGAGAGTTTGGATATTGCGGATAAGCTGACACGCTTACGCGACGCACTGACCTCCGTCATGTATTCTACCAGTGGTCGTGTGTCCCTACCTAACTCCACATACTCTTCTTTAGCCTTCCACGTAGAAGGGAGTATAACTTGTAGACACCTCTTTGCGCCCCTATAGAGAGTTTGGATATTGCGGATAAGCTGACACGCTCACGCGACGCACTGACCTCCGTCATGTATTCTACCAGTGGTCGTGTGTCCCTACCTAACTCCACACAACTCTTCTTTAGCCTTCCACTTAGAAGGGAGTATAACTTGTAGACACCTCTTTGTGCCCCTATAGAGAGTTTGGATATTGCGGATAAGCTGACACGCTCACGCGACGCATTGACCTCCGTCATGTATTCTACCAGTGGTCGTGTGTCCCTACCTAACTCCACACAACTCTTCATTAGCCTTCCACGTAGAAGGGAGTATAACTTGTAGACACCTCTTTGCGCCCCTATAGAGAGTTTGGATATTGCGGATAAGCTGACACGCTCACGCGACGCATTGACCTCCGTCATGTATTCTACCAGTGGTCGTGTGTCCCTACCTAACTCCACACAACTCTTCACTAGCCTTCTACTTAGAAGGGAGTATAACTTGTAGACACCTCTTTGCGCCCCTATAGAGAGTTTGGATATTGCGGATAAGCTGACACGCTCACGCGACGCACTGACCTCCGTCATGTATTCTACCAGTGGTCGTGTGTCCCTACCTAACTCCACACAACTCTTCATTAGCCTTCCACTTAGAAGGGAGTATAACTTGTAGACACCTCTTTGCGCCCCTATAGAGAGTTTGGATATTGCGGATAAGCTGATACGCTCACGCGACGCATTGACCTCCTTCATGTATTCTACCAGTGGTCGTGTGTCCCTACCTAACTCCACACAACTCTTCTTTAGCCTTCTACTTAGAAGGGAGTATAACTTGTAGACGCCTCTATGCGCCCCTATAGAGAGTTTGGATATTGCGGATAAGCTGACACGCTCACGCGACGCATTGACCTCCTTCATGTATTCTACCAGTGGTCGTGTGTCCCTACCTAACTCCACACAACTCTTCTTTAGCCTTCCACTTAGAAGGGAGTATAACTTGTAGACACCTCTTTGCGCCCCTATAGAGAGTTTGGATATTGCGGATAAGCTGACACGCTCAGGCGACGCACTGACCTCCGTCATGTATTCTACCAGTGATCGTGTGTCCCTACCTAACTCCACACAACTCTTCTTTAGCCTTCCACTTAGAAGGGAGTATAACTTGTAGACACCTCTTTGTGCCCCTATAGAGAGTTTGGATATTGCGGATAAGCTGACACGCTTACGCGACGCACTGACCTCCGTCATGTATTCTACCAGTGGTCGTGTGTCCCTACCTATCTCCACACAACTCTTCTTTAGCCTTCCACTTAGAAGGGAGTATAACTTGTAGACGCCTCTTTGTGCCCCTATAGAGAGTTTGAATATTGCGGATAAGCTGACACGCTCTCGCGACGCATTGACCTCCCTCATCTATTCTACCAGTGGTCGTGTGTCCCTACCTAACTCCACACAACTCTTCTTTAGCCTTCCACTTAGAAGGGAGTATAACTTGTAGACACCTCTTTGCGCCCCTATAGAGAGTTTAGATATTGCGGATAAGCTGACACGCTCACGCGACGCACTGACCTCCGTCATGTATTCTACCAGTGGTCGTGTGTCCCTACCTAACTCCACACAACTCTTCTTTAGCCTTCCACTTAGAAGGGAGTATAACTTGTAGACACCTCTTTGCGCCCCTATAGAGAGTTTGGATATTGCGGATAAGCTGACACGCTCACGCGACGCACTGACCTCCGTCATGTATTCTACCAGTGGTCGTGTGTCCCTACCTAACTCCACACAACTCTTCATTAGCCTTCCACTTAGAAGGGAGTATAACTTGTAGACACCTCTTTGCGCCCCTATAGAGAGTTTGGATATTGCGGATAAGCTGACACGCTCACGCGACGCACTGACCTCCGTCATGTATTCTACCAGTGGTCGTGTGTCCCTACCTAACTCCACATACTCTTCTTTAGCCTTCCACGTAGAAGGGAGTATAACTTGTAGACACCTCTTTGCGCCCCTATAGAGAGTTTGGATATTGCGGATAAGC
This sequence comes from Prosapia bicincta, assembly GCA_036971475.1. NCBI lineage: Eukaryota > Metazoa > Arthropoda > Insecta > Hemiptera > Cercopidae > Prosapia > Prosapia bicincta. The sequence continues at coordinate 4,817,594 of JBAIZL010000050.1, forward strand.
TGATACGCTCACGCGACGCACTGACCTCCGTCATGTATTCTACCAGTGGTCGTGTGTCCCTACCTAACTCCACACAACTCTTCTTTAGCCTTCTACTTAGAAGGGAGTATAACTTGTAGACACCTCTTTGCGCCCCTATAGAGAGTTTGGATATTGCGGATAAGCTGACACGCTCACGCGACGCACTGACCTCCGTCATGTATTCTACCAGTGGTCGTGTGTCCCTACCTAACTCCACACAACTCTTCTTTAGCCTTCCACTTAGAAGGGAGTATAACTTGTAGACACCTCTTTGTGCCCCTATAGAGAGTTTGGATATTGCGGATAAGCTGACACGCGCACGCGACGCATTGACCTCCGTCATGTATTCTACCAGTGGTCGTGTGTCCCTACCTAACTCCACACAACTCTTCATTAGCCTTCCACGTAGAAGGGAGTATAACTTGTAGACACCTCTTTGCGCCCCTATAGAGAGTTTGGATATTGCGGATAAGCTGACACGCTCACGCGACGCACTGACCTCCGTCATGTATTCTACCAGTGGTCGTGTGTCCCTACCTAACTCCACACAACTCTTCTTTAGCCTTCTACTTAGAAGGGAGTATAACTTGTAGACACCTCTTTGCGCCCCTATAGAGAGTTTGGATATTGCGGATAAGCTGACACGCTCACGCGACGCATTGACCTCCCTCATCTATTCTACCAGTGGTCGTGTGTCCCTACCTAACTCCACACAACTCTTCATTAGCCTTCCACGTAGAAGGGAGTATAACTTGTAGACACCTCTTTGCGCCCCTATAGAGAGTTTGGATATTGCGGATAAGCTGACACGCTCACGCGACGCACTGACCTCCGTCATGTATTCTACCAGTGGTCGTGTGTCCCTACCTAACTCCACACAACTCTTCATTAGCCTTCCACTTAGAAGGGAGTATAACTTGTAGACACCTCTTTGTGCCCCTATAGAGAGTTTGGATATTGCGGATAAGCTGACACGCGCACGCGACGCATTGACCTCCGTCATGTATTCTACCAGTGGTCGTGTGTCCCTACCTAACTCCACACAACTCTTCATTAGCCTTCCACGTAGAAGGGAGTATAACTTGTAGACACCTCTTTGCGCCCCTATAGAGAGTTTGGATATTGCGGATAAGCTGACACGCTCACGCGACGCACTGACCTCCGTCATGTATTCTACCAGTGGTCGTGTGTCCCTACCTAACTCCACACAACTCTTCATTAGCCTTCCACTTAGAAGGGAGTATAACTTGTAGACACCTCTTTGCGCCCCTATAGAGAGTTTGGATATTGCGGATAAGCTGATACGCTCACGCGACGCATTGACCTCCTTCATGTATTCTACCAGTGGTCGTGTGTCCCTACCTAACTCCACACAACTCTTCTTTAGCCTTCTACTTAGAAGGGAGTATAACTTGTAGACGCCTCTTTGCGCCCCTATAGAGAGTTTGGATATTGCGGATAAGCTGACACGCTCACGCGACGCATTGACCTCCTTCATGTATTCTACCAGTGGTCGTGTGTCCCTACCTAACTCCACACAACTCTTCTTTAGCCTTCCACTTAGAAGGGAGTATAACTTGTAGACACCTCTTTGCGCCCCTATAGAGAGTTTGGATATTGCGGATAAGCTGACACGCTCAGGCGACGCACTGACCTCCGTCATGTATTCTACCAGTGATCGTGTGTCCCTACCTAACTCCACACAACTCTTCTTTAGCCTTCCACTTAGAAGGGAGTATAACTTGTAGACACCTCTTTGTGCCCCTATAGAGAGTTTGGATATTGCGGATAAGCTGACACGCTTACGCGACGCACTGACCTCCGTCATGTATTCTACCAGTGGTCGTGTGTCCCTACCTATCTCCACACAACTCTTCTTTAGCCTTCCACTTAGAAGGGAGTATAACTTGTAGACGCCTCTTTGTGCCCCTATAGAGAGTTTGAATATTGCGGATAAGCTGACACGCTCTCGCGACGCATTGACCTCCCTCATCTATTCTACCAGTGGTCGTGTGTCCCTACCTAACTCCACACAACTCTTCTTTAGCCTTCCACTTAGAAGGGAGTATAACTTGTAGACACCTCTTTGCGCCCCTATAGAGAGTTTAGATATTGCGGATAAGCTGACACGCTCACGCGACGCACTGACCTCCGTCATGTATTCTACCAGTGGTCGTGTGTCCCTACCTAACTCCACACAACTCTTCTTTAGCCTTCCACTTAGAAGGGAGTATAACTTGTAGACACCTCTTTGCGCCCCTATAGAGAGTTTGGATATTGCGGATAAGCTGACACGCTCACGCGACGCACTGACCTCCGTCATGTATTCTACCAGTGGTCGTGTGTCCCTACCTAACTCCACACAACTCTTCATTAGCCTTCCACTTAGAAGGGAGTATAACTTGTAGACACCTCTTTGCGCCCCTATAGAGAGTTTGGATATTGCGGATAAGCTGACACGCTCACGCGACGCACTGACCTCCGTCATGTATTCTACCAGTGGTCGTGTGTCCCTACCTAACTCCACATACTCTTCTTTAGCCTTCCACGTAGAAGGGAGTATAACTTGTAGACACCTCTTTGCGCCCCTATAGAGAGTTTGGATATTGCGGATAAGCTGATACGCTCACGCGACGCACTGACCTCCGTCATGTATTCTACCAGTGGTCGTGTGTCCCTACCTAACTCCACACAACTCTTCTTTAGCCTTCTACTTAGAAGGGAGTATAACTTGTAGACACCTCTTTGCGCCCCTATAGAGAGTTTGGATATTGCGGATAAGCTGACACGCTCACGCGACGCACTGACCTCCGTCATGTATTCTACCAGTGGTCGTGTGTCCCTACCTAACTCCACACAACTCTTCTTTAGCCTTCCACTTAGAAGGGAGTATAACTTGTAGACACCTCTTTGTGCCAATATAGAGAGTTTGGATATTGCGGATAAGCTGACACGCGCACGCGACGCATTGACCTCCGTCATGTATTCTACCAGTGGTCGTGTGTCCCTACCTAACTCCACACAACTCTTCATTAGCCTTCCACGTAGAAGGGAGTATAACTTGTAGACACCTCTTTGCGCCCCTATAGAGAGTTTGGATATTGCGGATAAGCTGACACGCTCACGCGACGCACTGACCTCCGTCATGTATTCTACCAGTGGTCGTGTGTCCCTACCTAACTCCACACAACTCTTCATTAGCCTTCCACTTAGAAGGGAGTATAACTTGTAGACGCCTCTTTGTGCCCCTATAGAGAGTTTGAATATTGCGGATAAGCTGACACGCTCACGCGACGCATTGACCTCCCTCATCTATTCTACCAGTGGTCGTGTGTCCCTACCTAACTCCACACAACTCTTCATTAGCCTTCCACGTAGAAGGGAGTATAACTTGTAGACACCTCTTTGCGCCCCTATAGAGAGTTTGGATATTGCGGATAAGCTGACACGCTCACGCGACGCACTGACCTCCGTCATGTATTCTACCAGTGGTCGTGTGTCCCTACCTAACTCCACACAACTCTTCATTAGCCTTCCACTTAGAAGGGAGTATAACTTGTAGACACCTCTTTGTGCCCCTATAGAGAGTTTGGATATTGCGGATAAGCTGACACGCGCACGCGACGCATTGACCTCCGTCATGTATTCTACCAGTGGTCGTGTGTCCCTACCTAACTCCACACAACTCTTCATTAGCCTTCCACGTAGAAGGGAGTATAACTTGTAGACACCTCTTTGCGCCCCTATAGAGAGTTTGGATATTGCGGATAAGCTGACACGCTCACGCGACGCACTGACCTCCGTCATGTATTCTACCAGTGGTCGTGTGTCCCTACCTAACTCCACACAACTCTTCATTAGCCTTCCACTTAGAAGGGAGTATAACTTGTAGACACCTCTTTGCGCCCCTATAGAGAGTTTGGATATTGCGGATAAGCTGATACGCTCACGCGACGCATTGACCTCCTTCATGTATTCTACCAGTGGTCGTGTGTCCCTACCTAACTCCACACAACTCTTCTTTAGCCTTCTACTTAGAAGGGAGTATAACTTGTAGACGCCTCTTTGCGCCCCTATAGAGAGTTTGGATATTGCGGATAAGCTTACACGCTCACGCGACGCATTGACCTCCTTCATGTATTCTACCAGTGGTCGTGTGTCCCTACCTAACTCCACACAACTCTTCTTTAGCCTTCCACTTAGAAGGGAGTATAACTTGTAGACACCTCTTTGCGCCCCTATAGAGAGTTTGGATATTGCGGATAAGCTGACACGCTCAGGCGACGCACTGACCTCCGTCATGTATTCTACCAGTGATCGTGTGTCCCTACCTAACTCCACACAACTCTTCTTTAGCCTTCCACTTAGAAGGGAGTATAACTTGTAGACACCTCTTTGTGCCCCTATAGAGAGTTTGGATATTGCGGATAAGCTGACACGCTTACGCGACGCACTGACCTCCGTCATGTATTCTACCAGTGGTCGTGTGTCCCTACCTATCTCCACACAACTCTTCTTTAGCCTTCCACTTAGAAGGGAGTATAACTTGTAGACGCCTCTTTGTGCCCCTATAGAGAGTTTGAATATTGCGGATAAGCTGACACGCTCTCGCGACGCATTGACCTCCCTCATCTATTCTACCAGTGGTCGTGTGTCCCTACCTAACTCCACACAACTCTTCTTTAGCCTTCCACTTAGAAGGGAGTATAACTTGTAGACACCTCTTTGCGCCCCTATAGAGAGTTTAGATATTGCGGATAAGCTGACACGCTCACGCGACGCACTGACCTCCGTCATGTATTCTACCAGTGGTCGTGTGTCCCTACCTAACTCCACACAACTCTTCTTTAGCCTTCCACTTAGAAGGGAGTATAACTTGTAGACACCTCTTTGCGCCCCTATAGAGAGTTTGGATATTGCGGATAAGCTGACACGCTCACGCGACGCACTGACCTCCGTCATGTATTCTACCAGTGGTCGTGTGTCCCTACCTAACTCCACACAACTCTTCATTAGCCTTCCACTTAGAAGGGAGTATAACTTGTAGACACCTCTTTGCGCCCCTATAGAGAGTTTGGATATTGCGGATAAGCTGACACGCTCACGCGACGCACTGACCTCCGTCATGTATTCTACCAGTGGTCGTGTGTCCCTACCTAACTCCACATACTCTTCTTTAGCCTTCCACGTAGAAGGGAGTATAACTTGTAGACACCTCTTTGCGCCCCTATAGAGAGTTTGGATATTGCGGATAAGCTGATACGCTCACGCGACGCACTGACCTCCGTCATGTATTCTACCAGTGGTCGTGTGTCCCTACCTAACTCCACACAACTCTTCTTTAGCCTTCTACTTAGAAGGGAGTATAACTTGTAGACACCTCTTTGCGCCCCTATAGAGAGTTTGGATATTGCGGATAAGCTGACACGCTCACGCGACGCACTGACCTCCGTCATGTATTCTACCAGTGGTCGTGTGTCCCTACCTAACTCCACACAACTCTTCTTTAGCCTTCCACTTAGAAGGGAGTATAACTTGTAGACACCTCTTTGTGCCCCTATAGAGAGTTTGGATATTGCGGATAAGCTGACACGCGCACGCGACGCATTGACCTCCGTCATGTATTCTACCAGTGGTCGTGTGTCCCTACCTAACTCCACACAACTCTTCATTAGCCTTCCACGTAGAAGGGAGTATAACTTGTAGACACCTCTTTGCGCCCCTATAGAGAGTTTGGATATTGCGGATAAGCTGACACGCTCACGCGACGCACTGACCTCCGTCATGTATTCTACCAGTGGTCGTGTGTCCCTACCTAACTCCACACAACTCTTCTTTAGCCTTCTACTTAGAAGGGAGTATAACTTGTAGACACCTCTTTGCGCCCCTATAGAGAGTTTGGATATTGCGGATAAGCTGACACGCTCACGCGACGCATTGACCTCCCTCATCTATTCTACCAGTGGTCGTGTGTCCCTACCTAACTCCACACAACTCTTCATTAGCCTTCCACGTAGAAGGGAGTATAACTTGTAGACACCTCTTTGCGCCCCTATAGAGAGTTTGGATATTGCGGATAAGCTGACACGCTCACGCGACGCACTGACCTCCGTCATGTATTCTACCAGTGGTCGTGTGTCCCTACCTAACTCCACACAACTCTTCATTAGCCTTCCACTTAGAAGGGAGTATAACTTGTAGACACCTCTTTGCGCCCCTATAGAGAGTTTGGATATTGCGGATAAGCTGATACGCTCACGCGACGCATTGACCTCCTTCATGTATTCTACCAGTGGTCGTGTGTCCCTACCTAACTCCACACAACTCTTCTTTAGCCTTCTACTTAGAAGGGAGTATAACTTGTAGACGCCTCTTTGCGCCCCTATAGAGAGTTTGGATATTGCGGATAAGCTGACACGCTCACGCGACGCATTGACCTCCTTCATGTATTCTACCAGTGGTCGTGTGTCCCTACCTAACTCCACACAACTCTTCTTTAGCCTTCCACTTAGAAGGGAGTATAACTTGTAGACACCTCTTTGCGCCCCTATAGAGAGTTTGGATATTGCGGATAAGCTGACACGCTCAGGCGACGCACTGACCTCCGTCATGTATTCTACCAGTGATCGTGTGTCCCTACCTAACTCCACACAACTCTTCTTTAGCCTTCCACTTAGAAGGGAGTATAACTTGTAGACACCTCTTTGTGCCCCTATAGAGAGTTTGGATATTGCGGATAAGCTGACACGCTTACGCGACGCACTGACCTCCGTCATGTATTCTACCAGTGGTCGTGTGTCCCTACCTAACTCCACACAACTCTTCTTTAACCTTCCCCTTAGAAGGGAGTATAACTTGTAGACGCCTCTTTGTGCCCCTATAGAGAGTTTGAATATTGCGGATAAGCTGACACGCTCTCGCGACGCATTGACCTCCCTCATCTATTCTACCAGTGGTCGTGTGTCCCTACCTAACTCCACACAACTCTTCTTTAGCCTTCCACGTAGAAGGGAGTATAACTTGTAGACGCCTCTTTGTGCCCCTATAGAGAGTTTGAATATTGCGGATAAGCTGACACGCTCACGCGACGCATTGACCTCCCTCATCTATTCTACCAGTGGTCGTGTGTCCCTACCTAACTCTACACAACTCTTCTTTAGCCTTCCACTTAGAAGGGAGTATAACTTGTAGGCACCTCTTTGCGCCCCTATAGAGAGTTTGGATATTGCGGATAAGCTGACACGCTCACGCGACGCACTGACCTCCGTCATCTATTCTACCAGTGGTCGTGTGTCCCTACCTAACTCCACACAACTCTTCATTAGCCTTCCACTTAGAAGGGAGTATAACTTGTAGACACCTCTTTGTGCCCCTATAGAGAGTTTGGATATTGCGGATAAGCTGATACGCTCACGCGACGCATTGACCTCCTTCATGTATTTTACCAGTGGTCGTGTGTCCCTGCCTAACTCCACACAACTCTTCTTTAGCCTTCCACTTAGAAGGGAGTATAACTTGTAGACACCTCTTTGCGCCCCTATAGAGAGTTTGGATATTGCGGATAAGCTGACACGCTCAGGCGACGCACTGACCTCCGTCATGTATTCTACCAGTGGTCGTGTGTCCCTACCTAACTCCACACAACTCTTCATTAGCCTTCCACGTAGAAGGGAGTATAACTTGTAGACGCCTCTTTGTGCCCCTATAGAGAGTTTGAATATTGCGGATAAGCTGACACGCTCACGCGACGCATTGACCTCCCTCATCTATTCTACCAGTGGTCGTGTGTCCCTACCTAACTCCACACAACTCTTCTTTAGCCTTCCACTTAGAAGGGAGTATAACTTGTAGACACCTCTTTGCGCCCCTATAGAGAGTTTGGATATTGCGGATAAGCTGATACGCTCACGCGACGCATTGACCTCCCTCATCTATTCTACCAGTGTTCGTGTGTCCCTACCTAACTCCACACAACTCTTCATTAGCCTTCCACTTAGAAGCGAGTATAACTTGTAGACACCTCTATGCGCCCCTATAGAGAGTTTGGATATTGCGGATAAGGTGACACGCTCACGCGACGCACTGACCTCCGTCATGTATTCTACCAGTGGTCGTGTGTCCCTACCTAACTCCACACAACTCTTCTTTAGCCTTCTACTTAGAAGGGAGTATAACTTGTAGACACCTCTTTGTGCCCCTATAGAGAGTTTGGATATTGCGGATAAGCTGACACGCTCACGCGACGCATTGACCTCCCTCATCTATTCTACCAGTGGTCGTGTGTCCTTACCTAACTCCACACAACTCTTCAATAGCCATCCACTTAGAAGGGAGTATAACTTGTAGACACCTCTTTGCGCCCCTATAGAGAGTTTGGATATTGCGGATAAGCTGACACGCTCACGCGACGCATTGACCTCCCTCATCTATTCTACCAGTGGTCGTGTGTCCTTACCTAACTCTACACAACTCTTCATTAGCCTTCTACTTAGAAGGGAGTATAACTTGTAGACGCCTCTTTGCGCCCCTATAGAGAGTTTGGATATTGCGGATAAGCTGACCCGCTCACGCGACGCATTGACCTCCCTCATCTATTCTACCAGTGGTCGTGTGTCCCTACCTAACTCCACACAACTCTTCATTAGCCTTCCACTTAGAAGGGAGTATAACTTGTAGACGCCTCTTTGTGCCCCTATAGAGAGTTTGAATATTGCGGATAAGCTGACACGCTCACGCGACGCATTGACCTCCCTCATCTATTCTACCAGTGGTCGTGTGTCCCTACCTAACTCCACACAACTTTTCTTTAGCCTTCCACGTAGAAGGGAGTATAACTTGTAGACGCCTCTTTGTGCCCCTATAGAGAGTTTGGATATTGCGGATAAGCTGATACGCTCACGCGACGCATTGACCTCCCTCATCTATTCTACCAGTGGTCGTGTGTCCCTACTTAACTCCACACAACTCTTCATTAGCCTTCCACTTAGAAGGAAGTATAACTTGTAGACGCCTCTTTGTGCCCCCATAGAGAGTTTGAATATTGCGGATAAGCTGCCACGCTCACGCGACGCATTGACCTCCCTCATCTATTCTACCAGTGGTCGTGTGTCCCTACCTAACTCTACACAACTCTTCTTTAGCCTTCCACGTAGAAGGGAGTATAACTTGTAGACACCTCTTTGCGCCCCTATAGAGAGTTTGGATATTGCGGATAAGCTGATACGCTCACGCGACGCATTGACCTCCCTCATCTATTCTACCAGTGGTCGTGTGTCCCTACTTAACTCCACACAACTCTTCATTAGCCTTCCACTTAGAAGGGAGTATAACTTGTAGACACCTCTTTGCGCCCCTATAGAGAGTTTGGATATTGCGGATAAGCTGACACGCTCACGCGACGCACTGACCTCCGTCATCTATTCTACCAGTGGTCGTGTGTCCCTACCTAACTCCACACAACTCTTCATTAGCCTTCCACTTAGAAGGGAGTATAACTTGTAGACACCTCTTTGCGCCCCTATAGAGAGTTTGGATATTGCGGATAAGCTGACACGCTCACGCGACGCATTGACCTCCCTCATCTATTCTACCAGTGGTCGTGTGTCCCTACTTAACTCCACACAACTCTTCTTTAGCCTTCTACTTAGAAGGGAGTATAACTTGTAGACACCTCTTTGTGCCCCTATAGAGAGTTTGGATATTTCGGATAAGCTGACACGCTCACGCGACGCATTGACCTCCCTCATCTATTCCACCAGTGGTCGTGTGTCCCTAACTAACTCCACACAACTCTTCTTTAGCCTTCCACTTAGAAGGGAGTATAACTTGTAGACGCCTCTTTGCGCCCCTATAGAGAGTTTGGATATTGCGGATAAGCTGACACGCTCACGCGACGCATTGACCTCCGTCATGTATTCTACCAGTGGTCGTGTGTCCCTACCTAACTCCACACAACTCTTCTTTAGCCTTCCACTTAGAAGGGAGTATAACTTGTAGACGCCTCTTTGTGCCCCTATAGAGAGTTTGGATATTGCGGATAAGCTGATACGCTCACGCGACGCATTGACCTCCTTCATGTATTCTACCAGTGGTCGTGTGTCCCTGCCTAACTCCACACAACTCTTCTTTAGCCTTCCACTTAGAAGGGAGTATAACTTGTAGACACCTCTTTGCGCCCCTATAGAGAGTTTGGATATTGCGGATAAGCTGACACGCTCAGGCGACGCACTGACCTCCGTCATGTATTCTACCAGTGGTCGTGTGTCCCTACCTAACTCCACACAACTCTTCATTAGCCTTCCACGTAGAAGGGAGTATAACTTGTAGACGCCTCTTTGTGCCCCTATAGAGAGTTTGAATATTGCGGATAAGCTGACACGCTCACGCGACGCATTGACCTCCCTCATCTATTCTACCAGTGGTCGTGTGTCCCTACCTAACTCCACACAACTCTTCTTTAGCCTTCCACTTAGAAGGGAGTATAACTTGTAGACACCTCTTTGCGCCCCTATAGAGAGTTTGGATATTGCGGATAAGCTGATACGCTCACGCGACGCATTGACCTCCCTCATCTATTCTACCAGTGTTCGTGTGTCCCTACCTAACTCCACACAACTCTTCATTAGCCTTCCACTTAGAAGGGAGTATAACTTGTAGACACCTCTATGCGCCCCTATAGAGAGTTTGGATATTGCGGATAAGCTGACACGCTCACGCGACGCACTGACCTCCGTCATGTATTCTACCAGTGGTCGTGTGTCCCTACCTAACTCCACACAACTCTTCTTTAGCCTTCTACTTAGAAGGGAGTATAACTTGTAGACACCTCTTTGTGCCCCTATAGAGAGTTTGGATATTGCGGATAAGCTGACACGCTCACGCGACGCATTGACCTCCCTCATCTATTCTACCAGTGGTCGTGTGTCCTTACCTAACTCCACACAACTCTTCAATAGCCATCCACTTAGAAGGGAGTATAACTTGTAGACACCTCTTTGCGCCCCTATAGAGAGTTTGGATATTGCGGATAAGCTGACACGCTCACGCGACGCATTGACCTCCCTCATCTATTCTACCAGTGGTCGTGTGTCCTTACCTAACTCTACACAACTCTTCATTAGCCTTCTACTTAGAAGGGAGTATAACTTGTAGACGCCTCTTTGCGCCCCTATAGAGAGTTTGGATATTGCGGATAAGCTGACACGCTCACGCGACGCATTGACCTCCCTCATCTATTCTACCAGTGGTCGTGTGTCCCTACCTAACTCCACACAACTCTTCATTAGCCTTCCACTTAGAAGGGAGTATAACTTGTAGACGCCTCTTTGTGCCCCTATAGAGAGTTTGAATATTGCGGATAAGCTGACACGCTCACGCGACGCATTGACCTCCCTCATCTATTCTACCAGTGGTCGTGTGTCCCTACCTAACTCCACACAACTTTTCTTTAGCCTTCCACGTAGAAGGGAGTATAACTTGTAGACGCCTCTTTGTGCCCCTATAGAGAGTTTGGATATTGCGGATAAGCTGATACGCTCACGCGACGCATTGACCTCCCTCATCTATTCTACCAGTGGTCGTGTGTCCCTACTTAACTCCACACAACTCTTCATTAGCCTTCCACTTAGAAGGAAGTATAACTTGTAGACGCCTCTTTGTGCCCCCATAGAGAGTTTGAATATTGCGGATAAGCTGCCACGCTCACGCGACGCATTGACCTCCCTCATCTATTCTACCAGTGGTCGTGTGTCCCTACCTAACTCTACACAACTCTTCTTTAGCCTTCCACGTAGAAGGGAGTATAACTTGTAGACACCTCTTTGCGCCCCTATAGAGAGTTTGGATATTGCGGATAAGCTGATACGCTCACGCGACGCATTGACCTCCCTCATCTATTCTACCAGTGGTCGTGTGTCCCTACTTAACTCCACACAACTCTTCATTAGCCTTCCACTTAGAAGGGAGTATAACTTGTAGACACCTCTTTGCGCCCCTATAGAGAGTTTGGATATTGCGGATAAGCTGACACGCTCACGCGACGCACTGACCTCCGTCATCTATTCTACCAGTGGTCGTGTGTCCCTACCTAACTCCACACAACTCTTCATTAGCCTTCCACTTAGAAGGGAGTATAACTTGTAGACACCTCTTTGCGCCCCTATAGAGAGTTTGGATATTGCGGATAAGCTGACACGCTCACGCGACGCATTGACCTCCCTCATCTATTCTACCAGTGGTCGTGTGTCCCTACTTAACTCCACACAACTCTTCTTTAGCCTTCTACTTAGAAGGGAGTATAACTTGTAGACACCTCTTTGTGCCCCTATAGAGAGTTTGGATATTTCGGATAAGCTGACACGCTCACGCGACGCATTGACCTCCCTCATCTATTCCACCAGTGGTCGTGTGTCCCTAACTAACTCCACACAACTCTTCTTTAGCCTTCCACTTAGAAGGGAGTATAACTTGTAGACGCCTCTTTGCGCCCCTATAGAGAGTTTGGATATTGCGGATAAGCTGACACGCTCACGCGACGCATTGACCTCCGTCATCTATTCTACCAGTGGTCGTGTGTCCCTACTTAACTCCACACAACTCTTCATTAGCCTTCCACTTAGAAGGAAGTATAACTTGTAGACGCCTCTTTGTGCCCCCATAGAGAGTTTGAATATTGCGGATAAGCTGCCACGCTCACGCGACGCATTGACCTCCCTCATCTATTCTACCAGTGGTCGTGTGTCCCTACCTAACTCTACACAACTCTTCTTTAGCCTTCCACGTAGAAGGGAGTATAACTTGTAGACACCTCTTTGCGCCCCTATAGAGAGTTTGGATATTGCGGATAAGCTGATACGCTCACGCGACGCATTGACCTCCCTCATCTATTCTACCAGTGGTCGTGTGTCCCTACTTAACTCCACACAACTCTTCATTAGCCTTCCACTTAGAAGGGAGTATAACTTGTAGACACCTCTTTGCGCCCCTATAGAGAGTTTGGATATTGCGGATAAGCTGACACGCTCACGCGACGCACTGACCTCCGTCATCTATTCTACCAGTGGTCGTGTGTCCCTACCTAACTCCACACAACTCTTCATTAGCCTTCCACTTAGAAGGGAGTATAACTTGTAGACACCTCTTTGCGCCCCTATAGAGAGTTTGGATATTGCGGATAAGCTGACACGCTCACGCGACGCATTGACCTCCCTCATCTATTCTACCAGTGGTCGTGTGTCCCTACTTAACTCCACACAACTCTTCTTTAGCCTTCTACTTAGAAGGGAGTATAACTTGTAGACACCTCTTTGTGCCCCTATAGAGAGTTTGGATATTTCGGATAAGCTGACACGCTCACGCGACGCATTGACCTCCCTCATCTATTCCACCAGTGGTCGTGTGTCCCTAACTAACTCCACACAACTCTTCTTTAGCCTTCCACTTAGAAGGGAGTATAACTTGTAGACGCCTCTTTGCGCCCCTATAGAGAGTTTGGATATTGCGGATAAGCTGACACGCTCACGCGACGCATTGACCTCCGTCATGTATTCTACCAGTGGTCGTGTGTCCCTACCTAACTCCACACAACTCTTCTTTAGCCTTCCACTTAGAAGGGAGTATAACTTGTAGACGCCTCTTTGTGCCCCTATAGAGAGTTTGGATATTGCGGATAAGCTGATACGCTCACGCGACGCATTGACCTCCTTCATGTATTCTACCAGTGGTCGTGTGTCCCTGCCTAACTCCACACAACTCTTCTTTAGCCTTCCACTTAGAAGGGAGTATAACTTGTAGACACCTCTTTGCGCCCCTATAGAGAGTTTGGATATTGCGGATAAGCTGACACGCTCAGGCGACGCACTGACCTCCGTCATGTATTCTACCAGTGGTCGTGTGTCCCTACCTAACTCCACACAACTCTTCATTAGCCTTCCACGTAGAAGGGAGTATAACTTGTAGACGCCTCTTTGTGCCCCTATAGAGAGTTTGAATATTGCGGATAAGCTGACACGCTCACGCGACGCATTGACCTCCCTCATCTATTCTACCAGTGGTCGTGTGTCCCTACCTAACTCCACACAACTCTTCTTTAGCCTTCCACTTAGAAGGGAGTATAACTTGTAGACACCTCTTTGCGCCCCTATAGAGAGTTTGGATATTGCGGATAAGCTGATACGCTCACGCGACGCATTGACCTCCCTCATCTATTCTACCAGTGTTCGTGTGTCCCTACCTAACTCCACACAACTCTTCATTAGCCTTCCACTTAGAAGGGAGTATAACTTGTAGACACCTCTATGCGCCCCTATAGAGAGTTTGGATATTGCGGATAAGCTGACACGCTCACGCGACGCACTGACCTCCGTCATGTATTCTACCAGTGGTCGTGTGTCCCTACCTAACTCCACACAACTCTTCTTTAGCCTTCTACTTAGAAGGGAGTATAACTTGTAGACACCTCTTTGTGCCCCTATAGAGAGTTTGGATATTGCGGATAAGCTGACACGCTCACGCGACGCATTGACCTCCCTCATCTATTCTACCAGTGGTCGTGTGTCCTTACCTAACTCCACACAACTCTTCAATAGCCATCCACTTAGAAGGGAGTATAACTTGTAGACACCTCTTTGCGCCCCTATAGAGAGTTTGGATATTGCGGATAAGCTGACACGCTCACGCGACGCATTGACCTCCCTCATCTATTCTACCAGTGGTCGTGTGTCCTTACCTAACTCTACACAACTCTTCATTAGCCTTCTACTTAGAAGGGAGTATAACTTGTAGACGCCTCTTTGCGCCCCTATAGAGAGTTTGGATATTGCGGATAAGCTGACACGCTCACGCGACGCATTGACCTCCCTCATCTATTCTACCAGTGGTCGTGTGTCCCTACCTAACTCCACACAACTCTTCATTAGCCTTCCACTTAGAAGGGAGTATAACTTGTAGACGCCTCTTTGTGCCCCTATAGAGAGTTTGAATATTGCGGATAAGCTGACACGCTCACGCGACGCATTGACCTCCCTCATCTATTCTACCAGTGGTCGTGTGTCCCTACCTAACTCCACACAACTTTTCTTTAGCCTTCCACGTAGAAGGGAGTATAACTTGTAGACGCCTCTTTGTGCCCCTATAGAGAGTTTGGATATTGCGGATAAGCTGATACGCTCACGCGACGCATTGACCTCCCTCATCTATTCTACCAGTGGTCGTGTGTCCCTACTTAACTCCACACAACTCTTCATTAGCCTTCCACTTAGAAGGAAGTATAACTTGTAGACGCCTCTTTGTGCCCCCATAGAGAGTTTGAATATTGCGGATAAGCTGCCACGCTCACGCGACGCATTGACCTCCCTCATCTATTCTACCAGTGGTCGTGTGTCCCTACCTAACTCTACACAACTCTTCTTTAGCCTTCCACGTAGAAGGGAGTATAACTTGTAGACACCTCTTTGCGCCCCTATAGAGAGTTTGGATATTGCGGATAAGCTGATACGCTCACGCGACGCATTGACCTCCCTCATCTATTCTACCAGTGGTCGTGTGTCCCTACTTAACTCCACACAACTCTTCATTAGCCTTCCACTTAGAAGGGAGTATAACTTGTAGACACCTCTTTGCGCCCCTATAGAGAGTTTGGATATTGCGGATAAGCTGACACGCTCACGCGACGCACTGACCTCCGTCATCTATTCTACCAGTGGTCGTGTGTCCCTACCTAACTCCACACAACTCTTCATTAGCCTTCCACTTAGAAGGGAGTATAACTTGTAGACACCTCTTTGCGCCCCTATAGAGAGTTTGGATATTGCGGATAAGCTGACACGCTCACGCGACGCATTGACCTCCCTCATCTATTCTACCAGTGGTCGTGTGTCCCTACTTAACTCCACACAACTCTTCTTTAGCCTTCTACTTAGAAGGGAGTATAACTTGTAGACACCTCTTTGTGCCCCTATAGAGAGTTTGGATATTTCGGATAAGCTGACACGCTCACGCGACGCATTGACCTCCCTCATCTATTCCACCAGTGGTCGTGTGTCCCTAACTAACTCCACACAACTCTTCTTTAGCCTTCCACTTAGAAGGGAGTATAACTTGTAGACGCCTCTTTGCGCCCCTATAGAGAGTTTGGATATTGCGGATAAGCTGACACGCTCACGCGACGCATTGACCTCCGTCATGTATTCTACCAGTGGTCGTGTGTCCCTACCTAACTCCACACAACTCTTCTTTAGCCTTCCACTTAGAAGGGAGTATAACTTGTAGACGCCTCTTTGCGCCCCTATAGAGAGTTTGGATATTGCGGATAAGCTGACACGCTCACGCGACGCATTGACCTCCGTCATGTATTCTACCAGTGGTCGTGTGTCCCTACCTAACTCCACACAATGCTCACGCGACGCATTGACCTCCGTCA
Organism: Prosapia bicincta; assembly: GCA_036971475.1. Lineage (NCBI taxonomy): Eukaryota > Metazoa > Arthropoda > Insecta > Hemiptera > Cercopidae > Prosapia > Prosapia bicincta. Next base: position 4,834,032 of record JBAIZL010000050.1, read on the forward strand.
TGTATTCTACCAGTGGTCGTGTGTCCCTACCTAACTCCACACAATGCTCACGCGACGCATTGACCTCCGTCATGTATTCTACCAGTGGTCGTGTGTCCCTACCTAACTCCACACAATGCTCATGCGACGCATTTATCTCCGTCATGTATTCTACCAGTGGTCGTGTGTCCCTACCTTTATTGGTTAGTTGCCATAAAATTACGAGAACAAAAGTAGATTTATATTCTTCGTTTCGTATTTTTTGGGAATATTAAAATGTTTAATAGCCTGCTTATATCGTAAATGTTTCTATCATTCTCCCTAGATTTACTTAATCCAATCCTTCGACGCGTGACGTCACTAATCAATAATATCACGTCCAAACGTTAGACGTACATGCGCGTTATAGCGAGTGGATTTATTTCCAGTTATTCACTACAATAGAATAAGAATTCATATACTACTAAACCATGTACCGAAATTTTCAAGGTTGTTGTTTTTTTCCAGGATTCAGTCTTGGCGACGAACTGGGTTTCCAGCAGTCATTGTCTACTTTAGAAAGCAACCGTCGTCGGTCGACTGACGTCCAGGGGGCCGCAGCTGCCAACGGACTAGCAGCCCAGCAGTCAGGGGTACGTACTGTAGGGAAGACCGTAAGGGTAGTGAAAGTGTATTCTCTGAGACTCTCACCCTATACTTACTTTACGCCCTGACTGGTGGCGTGGAATAGTCACAGTATAAGACAGAAGAAACCTTGATTTTTTCAATTCCTTCTATTAGTTCACACTCTCTATACTGTATATATCTTGTACAAATTTTCAATCGCTAATAAAATATTTTTTTTCATCCACTCAAGTTCAAAAACATTTTTTTAAACTTTTAGTGGATGACACTTGATGTTAATACTTACTGTCATATATATTAATTTATTAATGAATTAATTTTAATTTTATATGGAAGAAAAACGTTTTACAAGGCGCAATATAGTTATTTCGTCCCAATTTGTTTACAATAAGTGATATCCTATGATTTCATAAAAAAGATGATGTTATATTAGAGGTTATGTGGTAGAGCAGTTGTTTTAACGCATAGGTTATGCAACTTTATTTAATTAACTGTAATTATTTAATAAAAAGTAACTCAAATGAAATTTTACTTTGCTGACCAAAGTACGAATTGACTTTATTGATTGTTGTTCATACGTAATTGTTGTTCATTGTTTGCATCTGGTTTACTGGAAACAGTTGTCGGAGTTTTTTGTTGAAACCTTTTTTGTTTATATTACTTGCTTTATCCATAACTTTAACCGATTCATTGCCACATAACTGTTACAATTCGACTGGACTTATGACTAAATGGATACGGCCTTTTTAGGCAATAACAGTTCTCGACCGGCTCCACTCTACTTCAAAGGTCTATCTATATCCAGGAACCTACTGAGAATCTAACTTTAAGTTCTCGGATGGTCAACCCAAGCGACTTGCGTCACCAGGGCCGAGGGTTGTTGCCATACCGCATGGTGCTAGTTTGTTAAGAGGTCAAAGATATTTCTGTAAGGCCTGAATTGTTGTTTTTATAAGTTTATAATAGTAATTGTATTAGTAATAATTGAATTAATGTTCGGTTAAATAAGTTATTTAGAGATATGACATTGTATATTCTCACAGTAAAAAGTCTGAAATAATGGACAAAAAGGATGATTTCAGCAACAAACATTCGCCATTATTTAAGTCTGTCCACTATAACAGTTCTGTCAAATGCTTGACATTTTCACTTTTCCATAGTCCACTTTCACTCTGTTCTTCATTGGCACCCGAAGTCCAATTAAACATAATATGCCAAAACAGACACTTGGCCACCATTTTAAAAAAAAAACCCATTCGTTTCTTGGTGTAGCCTTTATAGCATACTGTTGTTTCTAAAATCTAAGGCATTCAATACTCATACTTTAGTATGCAACGTAATAACGTCGATAGAGGTTTGCAGTTCTCCAGATAAACAACTAATATAAACAACACATTTTTAAAGTAAATTCTAACTTAGGTCACCAGAAATACTCTATTTTAGTTAACTTTTATTAAATAATGACAGTTAATATAAATAAATTAACATAACCTATGCGTTAAAACAGCTGTTCTATCACATATCCTACAACATAAACAACAGTTCTAACACATAACATAAAATCAGATTTTTAATGAAATAGATGTTATCATTTATTATAAGCCAAATGGAATGAAATAACTATATTGCATACCTTGCCCCTTTTGTAAAAAGGCTTTCTCCTATATAAAACTAAAATTAATTCATTAAATTTAATTTACGAATTAATATTTGAAAAAAACACTGTAGTAACATCAAGTGTCGCCCTCTACAAGTTTACAGAAATCTATATGAACTTGAGTAGATGAATAAAAAGTATTTTATTAACGATTGAAAACTTGAACAAGATTTATATGGGGAGAGTGTAACCTAAAAGAAGGAATTGAAGAAACTACTTGGATTATTAATGCATAATTTTATAGAAAAGCAGGCATTATAGAGTAATGTTGGAGACAACTACTCACATCCAAAAACACCGCTTTCATTACCATAGTATAGACAGCCCTGGCGACGACGAGTGCCCGTGTATTTATTGGAAGGGGGAACGTAATGGAAGGAATTCTTCGCGCATACTGATGCACACAATTGATTTGTATTAACCAAGGAAATGATTTGTGTAAACTACAGTAACATACTTATAAATAAATAAAACCTCTTTAGCCAAAAAGCCTTTTTATTTATGTTCTGATGTACATTTCGATTGCAAAGCGATCATCTTCAGAGGATACTACTAACTCTTCATGTTTTATTAATTCAGAGGAGTTAGTATAGCAGTACTTTCCTCTAAAGATGATTGCTTTGCAATCGAACATAAATAAATAGTTTGTGTAGTTTAAAAGGTTTTATTTATTTACAATTAAAAATCACACTACAGATTCTCCAAGTTATTTCAGTAACATAGGTTTAGCAGATACCAACCAAAGCAACCTCCAGTAAATCACGACTATTTTGCGGCTCGTATCCGTTCTAGGCGCTCCCAGTAATCCGGCAGTGCTCTGGTCACAATTTGCCGGATTACAGAGTAATTGCTGTATGCCTAAATAAAGGACATAATGTTCTCTTGGCGCTGACGGTAACGAAATGTTACGGCTCGTATCCGTTCTAGAGGCTCCCAGTAATCCGGCAGTGCTCTGGTCCCAATTTGCCGGATTACAGAGTAATTGCTGTATGCCTAAATAAAGGACTTAATGTTCTCTTTTTCGCTGACGGTAACGAAATTTTGCGGCTCGTATCCGTTCTAGAGGCTCCCAGTAATCCGGCAGTGCTCTGGTCACAATTTGCCGGATTATAGAGAGACTGCTGTATGTCTAAATAAAGGACATAATGTTCTCTTGGCGCTGACGGTAACGAAAGTTTGCGGCTCGTATCCGTTCTAGGCGCTCCCAGTAATCCGGCAGTGCTCTGGTCCCAATTTGCCGGATTACAGAGTAATTGCTGTATGCCTAAATGAAGGACATAATGTTCTCTTGGCGCTGACGGTAACGAAATTTTGCGGCTCGTATCCGTTCTAGAGGCTCTCAGTAATCCGGCAGTGCTCTGGTCACAATTTGCCGGATTACAGAGTAATTGCTGTATGTCTAAATGAAGGACATAATGTTCTCTTGGCGCTGACGGTAACGAAATGTTACGGCTCGTGTGGATAGACCTGGATTAAATGCGCTCTCTACCGGAGTGTAAGAGGGATACTCTAGAAATATAATTCTCCTTCTTGCATTTTTAAATGAGATTATTATTAATGTAAGTATAAAATTTACCGCTATTAATATTAATAGCAATAACAGGTAATAACGCATTTACAGAATTTACGAGTAAATACAATAAATAAACTTGTTTGTATACTAGAAGACACTCAATGTTCATATCTCTTTTTACAACCGTACTTTCTAAACACTTTACCCACAAGTTGTTTCCCTCCATCCTAACCTTCACATACATGTGCGTAGGCTAGAAAGCCTTCTACGAGAATTGTATCACCTATGCATTAAAGATAATTGCTTTTTGTCTCAGCAGCTGTAGCAGTCAGCCTAGTTTTCTGTCAAGGCTATAAACAAGTGAGTGACAGATTGGACTGCTCGAGAGATTTATTGCTTTACAAAACAATGGACTGGTGACAGTCGATGTTTCTTCGATGTATCCTCTTTGTTTAAATATTAATTAGATTTAAATAATTATCTCTGACCTATTATTATTTATTGGTATTTAATAATTACAGCGAATCACTTTACATTTGCAGTTCTTATAATAAAAAATGAAACTGCTTTATTATGTTTTAGAGGGTAATTAATATTAACCGCTAATTCAAACAGGCTATTGTTTTACAATCATTGTAACGATTAATAACGTTTCCGCCATTAATTAATTGATTTGTAATGTTTGTGTAACAAAATGATGATTTTAGAGGTTAATTTATGATACTAACAAACCACGTATATTTAAGCAGTCGATTGTTGTATGGATGAAACTGTAACTGACAACACAACTAAAACATACATCAGGGAATTGTTAATTTCCCATCAGTCAAATGGCGCCCTTCATTGTTGATACCTTCTGTATTAGTCCACTGGAGCTACCTCAAATCCAAGGTGTACCAGCACCGTCCTCAATCTTTACAAACCCTCAAAAGAAATTGAAACTCGGAAACTTCCAACAATCTCTCCAGACGTGAGTGATGTGAGCAGCAATGGATAGCCCCAGAAAACGACCGAATTACTGTCTAAACAATGGAGGGCGCTAAGTAATTTATTATTTAAAACACTTTATTATTGCGTAATACTAAATGGCACACACGCACAGGCACATTAACACACGCATAAGCGCGTACACAAACACACACAAAATTGCAAGAAACAACTATCTCAATGCCTCACGCTTCTGGACTGATTCCTAAATATGAACAATGCCTCCGAGCCCCAGAAAAACAATACTTTATTTTTTATAAATAATTTCTAAATAAGACTGTAATAAGTGCGGTATAATTTGTCGTTGCCTACTTATTGAAAACTGTATTCTTTGTGTTTTTTTTAAATTTTAGACTGATATTTATATTTGTTGTCAAAATTGTAAACAACTTTAAAACCTGTGCAAATTTGACCCTTTAACAATAAAGCCAAACAATACAATTTCTTGGAAAGGTGAGAAATCTAGTAGACTTTTTACTAAAGCATAAAAATCAAATCCAATTTCGCCAGCAACTTTATATTCATACTGACAAATACAAGATTGCTTAATTAGCTATACGTGGCGTTCTGTTTGCTCCCGCGTGAAACCAGTTCCCGCGCGCGACCTTGTTAGCGTCACAACTCTCTCCGCTAGCTTATATCTAGTAATGATCGTGTATTGCCAATGACACCGGGAGAGTAGCTACGAACTCGATTAATACAGGCGTTCAGTTAGTTCGTCTCGAGTTTGATTGACAATCATTAGAATCAACTGTGTCACTGAACGCGGAACCATTACGTTCATTCAGTTTGAATTACGTTCAACCGTGCGCCAAAATAAACAGTACTGAACGTGAATCAGCTGTAGTAGAATGACCGATATAAGGTCATTGTTGGTCGTTCCATAGGAGACCTAAGGTAATGTCGTTGTGGCTGAAACCTGCCTTTACCGTCTATGTGCCCTACTTGCTCGACATTATAACTTATAAGACACCACTGATTGCCCTCGTATATAACATAGACTATACAATAAATTCTAAGCTATAAAATTCTGTATTTGTATAGTTGTACACACTGATGATGATTTTGGTACTGAAACGTGTTTGAAAACATATTATTGGTTATAATTTAGTGTTCCTTACTAATTATTTTTCTCTTGAGTTTTGTAGTCCATTACGTTCGGTGAAACTTAATTAACTTATAGAGTTTTAAGGTTTTATAATAAGTACGTTCTTGTAAAATAGGTAAGATTTTATAATCTTACAAAATTTAAAGTTCGGATGGTCATAAACTAATGTAAAAGTGATTCATATTCAATGTTGATTGACTTTTATTTCACACAGATTTTTCTAGTCTCATTAGCTTTTCAAATTGTAGAGTGTTTGAATATTTCATTTCTAATAATGTTTGTATCTATCTTGTCTATTTATTAAATTTTTATTGAAGCAATATGAAAATTGTATTATTGTTTTTAAGACATTTATTGATTTTTTAAATGTAACTTTCCTTTGTTTTTCGTTGACTTTCGTTCTTACAGAAAGAGATGCTTTGGAGCTTGAAGGATCCGGGCCAGAAACTCTTACAGAAAGAGATGCTTTGGAGCTTGAAGGCATCCGGGCCAGAAACTCTTACAGAAAGAGATGCTTTGGAGCTTGAAGGATCCGGGCCAGAAACTCTTACAGAAAGAGATGCTTTGGAGCTTGAAGGCATCCGGGCCAGAAACTCTTACAGAAAGAGATGCTTTGGAGCTTGAAGGATCCGGGCCAGAAACTCTTACAGAAAGAGATGCTTTGGAGCTTGAAGGATCCGGGCCAGAAACTCTTACAGAAAGAGATGCTTTGGAGCTTGAAGGATCCGGGCCAGAAACTCTTACAGAAAGAGATGCTTTGGAGCTTGAAGGCATCCGGGCCAGAAACTCTTACAGAAAGAGATGCTTTGGAGCTTGAAGGATCCGGGCCAGAAACTCTTACAGAAAGAGATGCTTTGGAGCTTGAAGGCATCCGGGCCAGAAACTCTTACAGAAAGAGATGCTTTGGAGCTTGAAGGATCCGGGCCAGAAACTCTTACAGAAAGAGATGCTTTGGAGCTTGAAGGATCCGGGCCAGAAACTCTTACAGAAAGAGATGCTTTGGAGCTTGAAGGCATCCGGGCCAGAAACTCTTACAGAAAGAGATGCTTTGGAGCTTGAAATCATCCGGGCCAGAAACTCTTACAGAAAGAGATGCTTTGGAGCTTGAAGGCATCCGGGCCAGAAACTCTTACAGAAAGAGATGCTTTGGAGCTTGAAGGCATCCGGGCCAGAAACTCTTACAGAAAGAGATGCTTTGGAGCTTTAGTACATTCTCGATTATAGGAATCCCGGGAATACGTCGGTATACGCGACATGTATACGCCTCAGCATACTTTGAAACCAAAAATAGGCGTTTCACTTCGTATACGAAACCCATTTATGAATTTCTTAAAGAAGTAATTGCTTTAACTGGATTACACACACGCGCGCGCTCGCCTGCATAAACGTGCGCGCGCGCACACACACGCACGAACCGTGCTCGCAAATACGTGATCTGTTTAACGTATTTTAGAAGGTTAAATCGATAGGAAACTACCAATTAAACTGCTTAATTAAGCTGCAAGTGTCAGTGCCAAGGAAGCTGGAGCCAGCGTGTAATTAATTTGCCGTACTTAAATCGACAAGTGGCTGTGCTGCAACTGGTGCCATAGGCATTGTTGTGCATCCATAAATAACAATCAACAAATCTTGCTGTTCCTAACTAAAGCACTCGGTCTGTAGTTAGTTCGTTGCCTTAAATCCAAAGATAATTTTAATGAAAAAATCTTTTTTTTTTGTTTCGAATAATCACTTACGTAACATTTTATGAAATATTAATATCTTGTGACAAAATGGAAAAGTATGGAAAAAGTAGGTAATATTTTTTTTATTTTAAAATATCAGTATAATATTAAACAAAGCGAAAATATCCTGTCACTTTAGTCACATAGTTAAGTCACTAGTTCCAAGAAAAACACGTACAAATTTAAAGTGAATAGAATTGATTTCGGAACGGATACATTGGGTCGAACAAATAATCAACTGTTCCAGTTTCAATTCCAAATTCCTCCAACGCTGAGCCAATACGTCCTTGGCCGCTGTGGGCTTTACCCAATGGAGTTACAAGAAATACTATCTCTACAGCAACCATCTGCTTGTCACGGTGTAACAGAATATCGGGGAGCCGACTCAGTGCTCATCATTACCACTTCGGAGAGAGCAATCCTTGACAAGTTGTTTGTAAGCAATGTTTGACTATGACGTCCTCTATTACTTTGTCATTCCTTATATGACAAGGTTTTACCAACTGAGTTTATCAGTGTATTCATGTCTCATTGTCTTAGTCTTACTTGCACCCCCTCTCTAAGTCAACTTCCACGCAGTGTATTCATGTCTCATTGTCTTAGTCTTACTTGCACCCCCTCTCTAAGTCAACTTCCACGCAGTGTATTCATGTCTCATTGTCTTAGTCTTACTTGCACCCCCTCTCTAAGTCAACATCCACGCAGTGTATTCATGTCTCATTGTCTTAGTCTTACTTGCACCCCCTCTCTAAGTCAACATCCACGCAGTGTATTCATGTCTCATTGTCTTAGTCTTACTTGCACCCCCTCTCTAAGTCAACTTCCACGCAGTGTATTCATGTCTCATTGTCTTAGTCTTACTTGCACCCCCTCTCTAAGTCAACTTCCACGCAGTGTATTCATGTCTCATTGTCTTAGTCTTACTTGCACCCCCTCTCAAGTCAACTTCCACGCAGTGTATTCATGTCTCATTGTCTTAGTCTTACTTGCACCCCCTCTCAAGTCAACTTCCACGCAGTGTATTCATGTCTCATTGTCTTAGTCTTACTTGCACCCCCTCTCAAGTCAACTTCCACGCAGTGTATTCATGTCTCATTGTCTTAGTCTTACTTGCACCCCCTCTCAAGTCAACTTCCACGCAGTGTATTCATGTCTCATTGTCTTAGTCTTACTTGCACCCCCTCTCTAAGTCAACTTCCACGCAGTGTATTCATGTCTCATTGTCTTAGTCTTACTTGCACCCCCTCTCTAAGTCAACTTCCACGCAGTGTATTCATGTCTCATTGTCTTAGTCTTACTTGCACCCCCTCTCTAAGTCAACTTCCACGCAGTGTATTCATGTCTCATTGTCTTAGTCTTACTTGCACCCCCTCTCTAAGTCAACTTCCACGCAGTGTATTCATGTCTCATTGTCTTAGTCTTACTTGCACCCCCTCTCTAAGTCAACTTCCACGCAGTGTATTCATGTCTGATTGTCTTAGTCTTACTTGCACCCCCTCTCTAAGTCAACTTCCACGCAGTGTATTCATGTCTCATTGTCTTAGTCTTACTTGCACCCCCTCTCTAAGTCAACTTCCACGCAGTGTATTCATGTCTCATTGTCTTAGTCTTACTTGCACCCCCTCTCTAAGTCAACTTCCACGCAGTGTATTCATGTCTCATTGTCTTAGTCTTACTTGCACCCCCTCTCTAAGTCAACTTCCACGCAGTGTATTCATGTCTCATTGTCTTAGTCTTACTTGCACCCCCTCTCTAAGTCAACTTCCACGCAGTGTATTCATGTCTCATTGTCTTAGTCTTACTTGCACCCCCTCTCTAAGTCAACTTCCACGCAGTGTATTCATGTCTCATTGTCTTAGTCTTACTTGCACCCCCTCTCTAAGTCAACTTCCACGCAGTGTATTCATGTCTCATTGTCTTAGTCTTACTTGCACCCCCTCTCTAAGTCAACTTCCACGCAGTGTATTCATGTCTCATTGTCTTAGTCTTACTTGCACCCCCTCTCTAAGTCAACTTCCACGCAGTGTATTCATGTCTCATTGTCTTAGCCTTACTTGCACCCCCTCTCTAAGTCAACTTCCACGCAGTGTATTCATGTCTCATTGTCTTAGTCTTACTTGCACCCCCTCTCTAAGTCAACTTCCACGCAGTGTATTCATGTCTCATTGTCTTAGTCTTACTTGCACCCCCTCTCTAAGTCAACTTCCACGCAGTGTATTCATGTCTCATTGTCTTAGCCTTACTTGCACCCCCTCTCTAAGTCAACTTCCACGCAGTGTATTCATGTCTCATTGTCTTAGTCTTACTTGCACCCCCTCTCTAAGTCAACTTCCACGCAGTGTATTCATGTCTCATTGTCTTAGCCTTACTTGCACCCCCTCTCTAAGTCAACTTCCACGCAGTGTATTCATGTCTCATTGTCTTAGTCTTACTTGCACCCCCTCTCTAAGTCAACTTCCACGCAGTGTATTCATGTCTCATTGTCTTAGTCTTACTTGCACCCCCTCTCAAGTCAACTTCCACGCAGTGTATTCATGTCTCATTGTCTTAGTCTTACTTGCACCCCCTCTCAAGTCAACTTCCATGCAGTGTATTCATGTCTCATTGTCTTAGTCTTACTTGCACCCCCTCTCAAGTCAACTTCCACGCAGTGTATTCATGTCTCATTGTCTTAGTCTTACTTGCACCCCCTCTCAAGTCAACTTCCACGCAGTGTATTCATGTCTCATTGTCTTAGTCCTACTTGCACCCCCTCTCAAGTCAACTTCCACGCAGTGTATTCATGTCTCATTGTCTTAGTCTTACTTGCACCCCCTCTCAAGTCAACTTCCACGCAGTGTATTCATGTCTCATTGTCTTAGTCTTACTTGCACCCCCTCTCAAGTCAACTTCCACGCAGTGTATTCATGTCTCATTGTCTTAGTCTTACTTGCACCCCCTCTCAAGTCAACTTCCACGCAGTGTATTCATGTCTCATTGTCTTAGTCTTACTTGCACCCCCTCTCAAGTCAACTTCCATGCAGTGTATTCATGTCTCATTGTCTTAGTCTTACTTGCACCCCCTCTCAAGTCAACTTCCACGCAGTGTATTCATGTCTCATTGTCTTAGTCTTACTTGCACCCCCTCTCAAGTCAACTTCCACGCAGTGTATTCATGTCTCATTGTCTTAGTCCTACTTGCACCCCCTCTCAAGTCAACTTCCACGCAGTGTATTCATGTCTCAATGTCTTAGTCTTACTTGCACCCCCTCTCAAGTCAACTTCCACGCAGTGTATTCATGTCTCATTGTCTTAGTCTTACTTGCACCCCCTCTCAAGTCAACTTCCATGCAGTGTATTCATGTCTCATTGTCTTAGTCTTACTTGCACCCCCTCTCAAGTCAACTTCCACGCAGTGTATTCATGTCTCATTGTCTTAGTCTTACTTGCACCCCCTCTCAAGTCAACTTCCACGCAGTGTATTCATGTCTCATTGTCTTAGTCCTACTTGCACCCCCTCTCAAGTCAACTTCCACGCAGTGTATTCATGTCTCATTGTCTTAGTCTTACTTGCACCCCCTCTCAAGTCAACTTCTACGCAGTGTATTCATGTCTCATTGTCTTAGTCTTACTTGCACCCCCTCTCAAGTCAACTTCCATGCAGTGTATTCATGTCTCATTGTCATAGTCTTACTTGCACCCCCTCTCAAGTCAACTTCCACGCAGTGTATTCATGTCTCATTGTCTTAGTCTTACTTGCACCCCCTCTCAAGTCAACTTCCACGCAGTGTATTCATGTCTCATTGTCTTAGTCCTACTTGCACCCCCTCTCAAGTCAACTTCCACGCAGTGTATTCATGTCTCATTGTCTTAGTCTTACTTGCACCCCCTCTCAAGTCAACTTCCACGCAGTGTATTCATGTCTCATTGTCTTAGTCTTACTTGCACCCCCTCTCTAAGTCAACTTCCACGCAGTGTATTCATGTCTCATTGTCTTAGTCTTACTTGCACCCCCTCTCTAAGTCAACTTCCACGCAGTGTATTCATGTCTGATTGTCTTAGTCTTACTTGCACCCCCTCTCTAAGTCAACTTCCACGCAGTGTATTCATGTCTCATTGTCTTAGTCTTACTTGCACCCCCTCTCTAAGTCAACTTCCACGCAGTGTATTCATGTCTCATTGTCTTAGTCTTACTTGCACCCCCTCTCTAAGTCAACTTCCACGCAGTGTATTCATGTCTCATTGTCTTAGTCTTACTTGCACCCCCTCTCTAAGTCAACTTCCACGCAGTGTATTCATGTCTCATTGTCTTAGTCTTACTTGCACCCCCTCTCTAAGTCAACTTCCACGTTCCGCCCTCAACCCTTTGGTAATTATGCTCCCGCAATTATTGCGTCCTTTAAAAAAACTGTTTACGAAAAGTATAAAACAAGTATAAAAATGGAAAGATGTGTATAGTTCATTTAATGTGTTTATTCTTGGAGTAATAAGGAAACTGTCGCTACGTAAGAACTGTCGGACATAATGACTGATTAGCGTACTTACCCACTGACTGTCGGAAGTACTGACTGACTTACTCATAAACCTTGGCTGACTGACTGAATGACTTACTGACTGATTGACTGTTAGACAGACTGACGTAGTTACTGCAAACTTATTGACATACTTAATGGCTTGCCTACAATTTGACTGACTTACTTATAGCTGTGGCCGACTGAATGGCTGACTTACTGACTGATTAACGTTACGACTAACTGACTGACTCATTGTCTGCTAGACTGATTGACGTAGTTACTGCAGACTTATTGACATACTTAATGGCTGGCCTACAATTTGACTGACTTACTTATAGCTGTGGCCGACTGAATGGCTGACTTACTGACTGATTAACGTTACGACTAACTGACTGACTCATTGTCTGCTAGACTGATTGACGTAGTTACTGAAGACTTATTGACATACTTAATGGCTGGCCTACAACTTGACTGACTTACTGACTGATTAACGTTACGACTAACTGACTGACTCATTGTCTGCTAGATTGATTGACGTAGTTACTGAAGACTTATTGACATACTTAATGGCTGGCCTACAATTTGACTGACTTACTTATAGCTGTGGCCGACTGAATGGCTGACTTACTGACTGATTAACGTTACGACTGACTGACTGACTCATTGTCTGCTAGACTGATTGACGTAGTTACTGAAGACTTATTGACATACTTAATGGCTGGCCTACAACTTGACTGACTTACTGACTGATTAACGTTACGACTAACTGACTGACTCATTGTCTGCTAGACTGACTGACGTAGTTACTGAAGACTTATTGACATACTTAATGGCTGGCCTACAACTTGACTGACTTACTGACTGATTAACGTTACGACTAACTGACTGACTCATTGTCTGCTAGACTGATTGACGTAGTTACTGAAGACTTATTGACATACTTAATGGCTGGCCTACAACTTGACTGACTGATTAACGTTACGACTAACTGACTGACTCATTGTCTGCTAGACTGATTGACGTAGTTACTGAAGACTTATTGACATACTTAATGGCTGGCCTACAATTTGACTGACTTACTTATAGCTGTGGCCGACTGAATGGCTGACTTACTGACTGATTAACGTTACGACTGACTGACTGACTCATTGTCTGCTAGACTGATTGACGTAGTTACTGAAGACTTATTGACATACTTAATGGCTGGCCTACAACTTGACTGACTTACTAACTGATTAACGTTACGACTAACTGACTGACTCATTGTCTGCTAGACTGACTGACGTAGTTACTGAAGACTTATTGACATACTTAATGGCTGGCCTACAACGTGACTGACTTACTGACTGATTAACGTTACGACTAACTGACTGACTCATTGTCAGCTAGACTGATTGACGTAGTTACTGAAGACTTATTGACATACTTAATGGCTGGCCTACAATTTGACTGACTTACTTATAGTTGTGGCCGACTGAATGGCTGACTTACTGACTGATTAACGTTACGACTAACTGACTGACTCATTGTCTGCTAGACTGATTGACGTAGTTACTGCAGACTTATTGACATACTTAATGGCTGGCCTACAATTTGACTGACTTACTTATAGCTGTGGCCGACTGAATGGCTGACTTACTGACTGATTAACGTTACGACTAACTGACTGACTCATTGTCTGCTAGACTGATTGACGTAGTTACTGAAGACTTATTGACATACTTAATGGCTGGCCTACAACTTGACTGACTTACTGACTGATTAACGTTACGACTAACTGACTGACTCATTGTCTGCTAGACTGATTGACGTAGTTACTGAAGGCTTATTGACATACTTAATGGCTGGCCTACAATTTGACTGACTTACTTATAGCTGTGGCCGACTGAATGGCTGACTTACTGACTGATTAACGTTACGACTGACTGACTGACTCATTGTCTGCTAGACTGATTGACGTAGTTACTGATATATGATTACCGTATTTACTGACTGACTAACTCATAAACCTTGGCTGACTGACTGAATGACTTACTGACTGATTGACTGTTAGACAGACTGACGTAGTTACTGAAGACTTATTGACATACTTAATGGCTGGCCTACAACTTGACTGACTTACTGACTGATTAACGTTACGACTAACTGACTGACTCATTGTCTGCTAGACTGATTGACGTAGTTACTGAAGACTTATTGACATACTTAATGGCTGGCCTACAATTTGACTGACTTACTTATAGCTGTGGCCGACTGAATGGCTGACTTACTGACTGATTAAGGTTACGACTAACTGACTGACTCATTGTCTGCCAGACTGATTGACGTAGTTACTGAAGACTTATTGACATACTTAATGGCTGGCCTACAATTTGACTGACTTACTTATAGCTGTGGCCGACTGAATGGCTGACTTACTGACTGATTAACGTTACGACTGACTGACTGACTCATTGTCTGCTAGACTGATTGACGTAGTTACTGAAGACTTATTGACATACTTAATGGCTGGCCTACAACTTGACTGACTTAATGACTGATTAACGTTACGACTAACTGACTGACTCATTGTCTGCTAGACTGATTGACGTAGTTACTGAAGACTTATTGACATACTTAATGGCTGGCCTACAATTTGACTGACTTACTTATAGCTGTGGCCGACTGAATGGCTGACTTACTGACTGATTAACGTTACGACTACTTGACTGACTCATTGTCTGCTAGACTGATTGACGTAGTTACTGAAGACTTATTGACATACTTAATGGCTGGCCTACAATTTGACTGACTTACTTATAGCTGTGGCCGACTGAATGGCTGACTTACTGACTGATTAACGTTACGACTGACTGACTGACTCATTGTCTGCTAGACTGATTGACGTAGTTACTGATATATGATTACCGTATTTACTGACTGACTAACTCATAAACCTTGGCTGACTGACTGAATGACTTACTGACTGATTGACTGTTAGACAGACTGACGTAGTTACTGAAGACTTATTGACATACTTAATGGCTGGCCTACAACTTGACTGACTTACTGACTGATTAACGTTACGACTAACTGACTGACTCATTGTCTGCTAGACTGATTGACGTAGTTACTGAAGACTTATTGACATACTTAATGGCTGGCCTACAATTTGACTGACTTACTTATAGCTGTGGCCGACTGAATGGCTGACTTACTGACTGATTAACGTTACGACTAACTGACTGACTCATTGTCTGCTAGAATGATTGACGTAGTTACTGAAGACTTATTGACATACTTAATGGCTGGCCTACAACTTGACTGACTTACTTATAGCTGTGGCCGACTGAATGGCTGACTTGCTGACTGATTACCGTTACGACTAACTGACTGACTCATTGTCTGCTAGACTGATTGACGTAGTTACTGAAGACTTATTGACATACTTAATGGCTGGCCTACAATTTGACTGACTTACTTATAGCTGTGGCCGACTGAATGGCTGACTTACTGACTGATTAACGTTACGACTAACTGACTGACTCATTGTCTGCTAGACTGATTGACGTAGTTACTGAAGACTTATTGACATACTTAATGGCTGGCCTACAATTTGACTGACTTACTTATAGCTGTGGCCGACTGAATGGCTGACTTACTGACTGATTAACGTTACGACTGACTGACTGACTCATTGTCTGCTAGACTGATTGACGTAGTTACTGATATATGATTACCGTATTTACTGACTGTCTTACTTATACGTCTGGCTGACTGATTGATTAACTTTATGACTGATTGACGTTAGGACTGACTGACTGTTTTACTCACTGACCTATTAACTGCTAGACAAACTGACATTGACACTGATGACTGATTTACGTACTTACTGACTGACCTACTATTTGACCTACTTACTTGTAGGCCTACCTGACTGAGTGACCGATTTTCTGACTGATTGACTTACTTATATGTCTGGATGACTGGGTGACCAACGTTATGACTGATTGACGTTACGACTGACTGACTGACTCATTGTCTGCTAGACTGATTAACGTATTTACTGACTGACTTACTTATATGTCTGGCTGACTGATTGATTAACTTGGTGAGTGATTGATGTTACGCCTGACTGACTGATTTACTGATTGACCTATCAACTGCTAGACAAACTGACGTAGTTACTGATGACTGAATTACGTACTTACTGACTGACTTACTATTAGACTTACTTACTATTAGGGCGGGCTGACTGATTGATTAACTTGGTGACTGATTGACGTTACGCCTGACCGACTGATTGACCTATTAACTGCTATACAAACTGACGTAGTTATTGATGACTGAATTACGTACTTACTGACTGACTTACTATTAGACTGACTTACTTATAGGTCGGGGTGACTGATTGATTAACTTGGTGAGCGATTGACGTTACGACTGACTGACTGATTTACTGATTGACCTATTAACTGCTAGACAAACTGACGTAGTTACTGATGACTGAATTACGTACTTACTGACTGACTTACTATTAAGGCGGGCTGACTGATTGATGAACTTGGTGACTGATTGACGTTACGCCTGACTGACTGATTGACCTATTAACTGCTATACAAACTGACGTAGTTATTGACGACTGAATTACGTACTTACTGACTGACTTACTATTAGACTGACTTACTATTAGACTGACTTACTTATAGGTCGGGCTGACTGACTGAATAACGTGGTGACTGATTGACGTTACGCCTGACTGACTGATTGACCTATTAACTGCTATACAAACTGACGTAGTTATTGATGACTGAATTACGTACTTACTGACTGACTTACTATTAGACTGACTTACTTATAGGTCGGGGTGACTGATTGATTAACTTGGTGAGAGATTGACGTTACGACTGACTGACTGATTTACTGATTGACCTATTAACTGCTAGACAAACTGACGTAGTTACTGATGACTGAATTACGTACTTACTGACTGACTTACTATTAGGGCGGGCTGACTGATTGATTAACTTGGTGACTGATTGACGTTACGCCTGACTGACTGATTGACCTATTAACTGCTATACAAACTGACGTAGTTATTGATGACTGAATTACGTACTTACTGACTGACTTACTATTAGACTGACTTACTTATAGTTCAGGCTGACTGACTGAATAACGTGGTGACTGATTGACGTTACGCCTGACTGCCTGATTGACCTATTAACTGCTATACAAACTGACGTAGTTATTGATGACTGAATTACGTACTTACTGACTGACTTACTATTAGACTGACTTACTTATAGGTCGGGCTGACTGATTGAATAACGTGGTGACTGATTGACGTTACGACTGACTGACTCATTTACTGATTGACCTATTAACTGCTAGACAAACTGACGTAGTTACTGATGACTGAATTACGTACTTACTGACTGACTTACTATTAGACTGACTTACTTATAGGTCGGGGTGACTGATTGAATAACGTGGTGACTAATTGACGTTACGCCTGACTGACTGATTGACCTATTAACTGCTATACAAACTGACGTAGTTATTGATGACTGAATTACGTACTTAGTGAATGACTTACTATTAGACTGACTTACTTATAGGTCGGGCTGACTGATTGAATAACTCGGTGACTGATTGACGTTACGACTGACTGACTGATTTACTGATTGACCTATTAACTGCTAGACAAACTGACGTAGTTAGCGATGACTGAATTACGTACTTACTGACTGACTTACTTATAGGTCGGGCTGACTGATTGATTAACTTGGTGAGTGATTGACGTTACGACTGACTGACTGATTTACTGATTGACCTATTAACTGCTAGACAAACTGACGTAGTTAGCGATGACTGAATTACGTACTTACTGACTGACTTACTTATAGGTCGGGCTGACTGATTGAATAACGCGGTGACTGATTGACGTTACGACTGACTGACTGATTTACTGATTGACCTATTAACTGCTAGACAAACTGACGTAGTTAGCGATGACTGAATTACGTACTTACTGACTGACTTACTTATATTTCGGGGTGACTGATTGATTAACTTGGTGAGTGATTGACGTTACGACTGACTGACTGATTTACTGATTGACCTATTAACTGCTATACAAACTGACGTAGTTATTGATGACTGAATTACGTACTTACTGACTGACTTACTATTAGACTGACTTACTTATAGGTCGGGCTGACTGATTGAATAACGTGGTGACTGATTGACGTTACGACTGACTGACTCATTTACTGATTGACCTATTAACTGCTAGACAAACTGACGTAGTTACTGATGACTGAAATACGTACTTACTGACTGACTTACTATTAGACTGACTTACTTATAGGTCGGGGTGACTGATTGAATAACGTGGTGACTAATTGACGTTACGCCTGACTGACTGATTGACCTATTAACTGCTATACAAACTGACGTAGTTATTGATGACTGAATTACGTACTTAGTGAATGACTTACTATTAGACTGACTTACTTATAGGTCGGGCTGACTGATTGAATAACTCGGTGACTGATTGACGTTACGACTGACTGACTGATTTACTGATTGACCTATTAACTGCTAGACAAACTGACGTAGTTAGCGATGACTGAATTACGTACTTACTGACTGACTTACTTATAGGTCGGGCTGACTGATTGATTAACTTGGTGAGTGATTGACGTTACGACTGACTGACTGATTTACTGATTGACCTATTAACTGCTAGACAAACTGACGTAGTTAGCGATGACTGAATTACGTACTTACTGACTGACTTACTTATAGGTCGGGCTGACTGATTGAATAACGCGGTGACTGATTGACGTTACGACTGACTGACTGATTTACTGATTGACCTATTAACTGCTAGACAAACTGACGTAGTTAGCGATGACTGAATTACGTACTTACTGACTGACTTACTTATATTTCGGGGTGACTGATTGATTAACTTGGTGAGTGATTGACGTTACGACTGACTGACTGATTTACTGATTGACCTATTAACTGCTAGACAAACTGACGTAGTTAGCGATGACTGAATTACGTACTTACTGACTGACTTACTTATAGGTCGGGCTGACTGATTGATTAACTTGGTGAGTGATTGACGTTACGACTGACTGACTGATTTACTGATTGACCTATTAACTGCTAGACAAACTGACGTAGTTAGCGATGACTGAATTACGTACTTACTGACTGACTTACTTATAGGTCGGGGTGACTGATTGATTAACTTGGTGAGTGATTGACGTTACGACTGACTGACTGATTTACTGATTGACCTATTAACTGCTAGACAAACTGACGTAGTTAGCGATGACTGAATTACGTACTTACTGACTGACTTACTTATAGGTCGGGCTGACTGATTGATTAACTTGGTGAGTGATTGACGTTACGACTGACTGACTGATTTACTGATTGACCTATTAACTGCTAGACAAACTGACGTAGTTAGCGATGACTGAATTACGTACTTACTGACTGACTTACTTATAGGTCGGGGTGACTAATTGATTAACTTGGTGAGTGATTGACGTTACGACTGACTGACTGATTTACTGATTGACCTATTAACTGCTAGACAAACTGACGTAGTTAGCGATGACTGAATTACGTACTTACTGACTGACTGACTTATTTACTGCTAGACCAACTTAAGGTCGACTGATTAACGTACTTTCAGGCTGACTGCCTGACATATTGACTTACTTAGGCCTGCTTATAGACCCTGATAAATGATGAGGATAAATGATGGACTGATTGATTCACTTCGAGACTGACCGACGTAATTACTGATTGACAAACTGGCGGAACTACGGACCGACAGATCTCTATTTGTCATGCATCACCACATCAGATTCTGATAAACCTATAGGACTCATTACTCTGTCCCTATGATTCCGTTTAGTTTTCCCAACACATTTTTTTTGCTACAATTAAAAAATTTTAATGTTGTCGTGTTTTTTGTCAGAAGTATTTCCAACTATAATTATGGTAAACGTGAACATCGTGGTTTTAGTTTACTTTAGATTGAAACTGAGAAAATATTGCGTCACGTAATCGTGACAACATTCTCTAGCTCGTGTTGCCAGAAAATCCCAACTCATTATCTTCTGTTATTAATAGACTATCTGCAACCTGAAAATGCCCCTTTAATTGTGCTGCAAATGCATGTTATGCAATAAGAAACCCTGAAGTAGTGACCACAAAAGTGACCTTGACAGAAGAGAAACCTATGGTTTTAAAGTGTTCTCTATTGACCTTCATTTCTTTTATAATACTTAAACTTGAAAATGTCTGTTGATTTGTGTCGTTCGGCCTGCCTTATACAGCGCCTTGTTTGACTCAAATTTATAAGTAAAAAAATTGATTGGTAACGTTCAAACAGCACAAATAACAACCCTTTTATAACATTGAAAACCACGAAACAAAGTATACTGAATGAAGCACCGTCTACCTTCGTTTAGTAATTTGAAGAATTAGAAAATTCAGTTAATTTTATAGTAAACATTTAATAAAAGTATTTTAAGTGTAAAATCAAAAGAGATATTTAAAATGATATTAGGGAAGGAAACACCATTGTAAAAAATTGGTGCTTTAGAAAGGAGAAATCTGGGTTTGATTAAAATAATAATAAAATTAAAAGTAAATTATATTTATATAAAACAATTAATAAAAAAAGGAATTTTCTATAAAATATAAAATCTAAACTAAACCCACCGAAGTTGGTGATAAATGTATGAAATTATTATTTAAAAAAAGTAACTTAATAATGGATGTGAAACATGAGAAATAAAGCAAAACCTAAGACAAAAAACTAAGGAAAAATAAAATCTAAAAAAAATAACCACTTTGATTAACTCACAGACTCTTAAAATAAAAAAAATACGTTCCGAAATCAAATCTTTAGAGAACAAGAAATATTACCATGGGGTTTCGAAAAACCGTTATTTTGATGATTATAAAACCGCTAATTTAATACCCGGATCTGGGCCGCCAAAATCATGATCGTCAGTCTGTAGTGAGGCACTTCCGTCCACAAGCGCATACGTTCAATAGACGACCCTCACTGTAGGAGAAGGATTTAGGATTTTTTGTCCCGGTAACTTACTAAGTTGTTGAGCTTTCCAAGTATAAAGTCGTAACGAATCTAGTTATGCTAAAGAAAGATAGATGTGATCATCTAATAAAAAGACAGATTATCTGGTCAGTCTTTAGTGAATGATGTGCTTACACAGCCGAAACCTCTGAAAATAAAGTTGAGAGTCGGCATCCGTAAATTAAATAAAATTATTGCTACAACTCCTGCATTATATATATATATATATATATATATATATATATATATATATATTAAATATATTAAATATGGTGATATATTTTCATGTAATATAGTTAATAAATTAAAAATATTTCAAAAACAAGAATACTTTTAATGAATATATTTATTCAAAGCTTTTCACCGATAAAATAGTACCAGCATCTTCAGGAAAATAATTATCTAAAAAAATATTTTTACAAAATTAAATTATATGTGCTACAAACGACCATATGTTTATAAGTATTGCACTTTATGTAATTTTTTCTATACCATCAATGACCTTATAAATAGTTTGGTGCCTTGATCTCACTTGAATTTGTTCATCAATTAATTTGTCTTTAACTTTATGCTTATAAATTCCAATGTTTCAAATATATTCATTTTTAATCCTTTATTTAATTCTTTTATTAATTTCATATTTTCTATTTCCGGAAACTCGTGTCCATTATTAATACAATGCGTAGCTAAATTTGATTTGTATATATATATATATACTGTAAACGTATGGTACGATTAATATTTTTCAATTTCAAAATCAGAGTTAGTTCTGGTTTTATGAGAATTTTGAAGGCTTTATTATTTAACATTTTTTATGAAAATGTACTATAAAAAAGTATTTAATTGCATTTTATATACTTTAAAATAAAAACTTTATAAATTATTAATTACTTTCAAATAATTTTTGTAATAAGAGTTAATTAAATCTATATCATGTAGATATTAAAGCCTATAATTGTTTAAAGCTTTCATAAACAGCTGATAACGATGTTTTAAAAATGAAATCCATCATATTTTTGTACTTTTATGTTTTATTTTAATTTAAAGAAGAAAAACAAAAGTTAACAGGTGCATACAATAGATCAATTTCGTATTTCTAATAAATAGGAGTGGTAACCCTTACAACCCCTTATAACCCCCGTTCTGTGAGTGGTCAGAGTCTATCCCAATCTTGACTTTCCCCTAACCGAACTCAACACCCAATAAGTTGGACTAAGTTGTAATAAGTTGATTGATAATGAACCTACTTTGTCTAGATCAGTTTAAGTAACTGTGAACCGGCCTGGCGTGACGTCAAGGCAGGAGGCAGGACTAGACTCTCACCGAAGGAGTATAGGAATATAGAGGGGAAAGGAAGAGGACGGAATATATGTAGAACTAATATTAGGTCATGAACTTGTCATTTTATTATGAATGGCTGGGAATTGTTATTCGGGTGGTCAGCGTCGCTCACCTTAAGTAGACTGCTTCATAGGTCAAAAAGAGTTGTGAAAATCTGGGTCTCTCGAGCGTGTTCCTTGCTTTGAACGTTGTACATTCCCAGAGGATTTAGTTTTCAATTTTTAAATTCCTTCTATTTGTTGACACTTTCGCCTTATTTCTTGTTCAAATTTTCAATTGTTAATAAATTACTTTTATTCAATAGCTAAAGTTCAAATATATTTTTTTAATCCTTTAGTGGATGCCACTTGATGTTAATACAGGTTTTTTTCAAATATTAATTCATTAATTAAATTAATTAATGAATTCATTTTAGTTTTATATGGGAGAAATACTTTTCACAAAAGGAACAAGGTATGCAATACAATTGTTTTGGTTCAATGAAATAAGTGATAGCATGTTTTCCTAATACAGGTGATTTTATGTTACAAATTATGTGATGAAACAGCTGTTTTACGCATAGGTTATGTTACTTTATTTATACTCATAGTTATTATATAAAAAGTAATTAAAATAAATATTTCTTTGATGACCCAAGTTTTGTTTCTATTGGTCGTGAATTTTATCTTTTTTAAAATTAAATACAAAATTATGTTTTTATGAATGTTTATTGATGAAAATGAATCCGTTTATGCCATTAGCACGGCTAAAGGGAGACAGTGCAGAGCTGGCCTTGGGGCATCCAAGGGAGGAAATGTGGCCAACCCCCCCTTTATTTTCCTAGATACTCATTTCCACAGGCAAAGTTAACATAGAGGCTTTCGTAGCGACAGAAATTTCTTTGCGTTTCCAGGGATCGTGAACCTTTAGGTTTGTAGACTC
The DNA here is from genome assembly GCA_036971475.1 of Prosapia bicincta. NCBI lineage: Eukaryota > Metazoa > Arthropoda > Insecta > Hemiptera > Cercopidae > Prosapia > Prosapia bicincta. The sequence goes on from JBAIZL010000050.1 coordinate 4,857,494, forward strand.
TATGGCTCCACCTACTGGACCACTCAGGTGCCTGAATTCCTAAAAATATTTGAAGTTAAACATTTTATAAAACCTTAATAAAATTTAAAAATAGCCTTACAAATACTTGCCCATAAGTGCATTCTATAAAATTACACAATATAAACATTTTATAAGGTCTTTAAATATTTTTTAAAACCCCTTATTAATTAATAAATAGCCCAGCTGTGAATAGATTAGAGGTATTGTTGTTATTGTGGTCTAGCCAGGGGATGGATAAGGGGCACGTACCCCCAAACATACTTTTTCTACATACCGTTGAAAAATATTAACCTATAAAACGGCGCTAGGTTTTTAGCTAAACCGCTTCCCGACGACCAAACAATTGTGTAATTTTAACTAGCAAACTTGCACAAAATATAATTCCAGAGATAAATACATCGTCCTGGCTACTTCCATGGGTCTAACTAACATTCACTGAATACGTTATAAAGAACAGAACAAACTGTAGCTAGCGCACAGCTCCAAGCCGCGTGCCTATGTACAGACGTTATCAGGGGATCGGAAAGCCGTAGTCATGGTTGCAGGATCAGAGGAAGTTACGCACAGGATTTCAATCCTGCATTCGACGCAACACCATGTAAATAGCCTTGGCTTTTGTAGTCTTGCTATTGTAACATCATCAAACTGGTTCTTTTTACAATTATTTGAGCAGCAAATACCAAAACAGTTATAAATCTAATAATGAAAATCATTGTAATCGTAATTATAACAATAGCAGGGCTTATAGATATAATTATAATAATGATACATAATTGAGATAATAGTTATAACATTAATGAGAAAATGATTTCTATAATATAGCTTATGTTTTAAAATGGTCGCTCGTAACAACTGATTCAAACATTCACTGTGCGTGAGCGCTTGCGTGAGTGTGTGTGTTCGCGTGCGTGTGCATGCGCGCTTGTGTGTGTGTGTGTGTGTGTGTGCGTGCGCGCGCTCGCGTTTTAAAATGACATTTATAAAAGGGGAATTATCACGTTTAATAACCGTTGAATATATACGAACTCTATATAAAATTTAACTAAAGTTAACTATTTTGTTTACTACCCCATTAAAAACAGTGACAATTATTATGACTAAATTAAGTTATTATTATTATTAATACAAGGTGGCGAACATAAAATTAGTCTTGTAACGTAGCCGAGATTGTATAATGCTTGAACCGAATCAAGGGAAATTCCCCCTATTTTTCCCTCACCGTGTACAACCTGCAAATGTAAAGGACAAAATAGCGTAGCATACAGCCCGGATGTAGGCTGATTATTTGGCATAATGCTTATGCCGAATCAAGGGAAATTCCCCCTATTTTTCCCTCACCGTGTACAACCTGCAAATGTAAAGGACATAATAGAGTAGCATACAGCCCGGATGTAGGCTGGTTATTTGGCATAATGCTTGTACCGAATCAAGGGAAACTCCCCCTATTTTTCCCTCACCGTGTACAACCTGCAAATGTAAAGGACATAATAGCGTAGCATACAGCCCGGATGTAGGCTGGTTATTTGGCATAATGCTTATGCCGAATCAAGGGAAATTCCCCCTATTTTTCCCTCACCGTGTACAAACTGCAAATGTAAAGGACATAATAGCATAGCATACAGCCCGGATGTAGGCTGGTTATTTGGCATAATGCTTATGCCGAATCAAGGGAAATTCCCCCTATTTTTCCCTCACCGTGTACAAACTGCAAATGTAAAGGACATAATAGCGTAGCATACAGCCCGGATGTAGGCTGGTTATTTGGCATAATGCTTATACCGAATCAAGGGAAGTTCCCCCTATTTTTCCCTCACCGTGTACAAACTGCAAATGTAAAGGACATAATAGCGTAGCATACAGCCCGGATGTAGGCTGGTTATTTGGCATAATGCTTATACCGAATCAAGGGAAGTTCCCCCTATTTTTCCCTCACCGTGTACAACCTGCAAATGTAAAGGACATAATAGCGTAGCAAACAGCCCGGATGTAGACGGGCTACTTGGCACAATGCAGACGTATTCAGTGAAACAGAGAGTTTTTATTGTAGAGTGTTGTGTCCAAAGCTGTTCCATTAATGACACCCGTACCCAGAGTGAGTCCTCTCTATTTCAAGATGGCGAGAGGATAGTTCAAGTGATGCTACAAAAATGGCGTAGTACGAGAACATTTGTAAATACATCGTGAAATAAGCCTAATTTAGTCCAAACTCCTGTAGTTGTTGCTAACATCGCAGATCGTATAGGGCAAAGTCAGTAAGTCGACTCGGCATTCATCACAGCAAGTTGGCGTGTGTCGCAGATCTTGCCAAAGAGTTGTACATGCTCTTTATTGGATTCGTAAATTGTTACAAATATCCAAGATATGTTGTAAATACACAGATTTTATTTCAATAGTTGCATTTTTTACGGGACTACTTTTATGTGCGCCACCCTGTATTATAGCAAAGTGTCAAATATATTATTGAAAATATACGTAGAGCATTTATTTAGTTAGTCTACATATGTACACTAAAACCTGTAACAATATTTATATTGTACATATCTATTTATATGTTACATATCTACTTGTGTATTTACATTGCCTGAATTTAGCACATAGCCTACATTCAGGTGCACGTATTTGAAGATATGTGTTTTTTTTATATAATAGAAAGTATGCCAAGGAAATCAATAATCATTGGCAAACCTTGTGGCAGTAGCCTACAAGTAAAAATTAAAATATTATATTCGACTGCTTTAATTTTGTTTATTGCCACCCTTATGTCTATAACGTCTATTTTCTTAAGAAAATGACAAACGCCACATTGCCGTGCGAAAAACTCCTTTTTGATTCTTCGAAGAAACAACTACCATAAACAAAGTTCTATGTTGCAAAAACTTACAGAATTAATTTCCCACAGAATTATTAAAAGTCTTGGGAACCAGTTGAAATACAACCATTAAAAATTTTAACTTGACGTTAAAATTCTCCGACAAAGGTCAAAACATAAAGTATAGCATGACAGATATTTGGGTTGAATTTGTCCCCCAAAGGTATTCAGGTTGGCCATTGGAAAGCGGACTTGCGCAATGGGACACTTCAGTAATTTGTACATTTGGCAACGGAGGCTGCAACCGCGGCGTGAGGTTATGTATCAAGTGGAAAGCAATTTATAGGCCAACTCGGAGTTCCCACGTGGGTGACACATTGTTGTGAGGCAACGGCGGAGATTTTAATTTTGGTAAAGTTGTGTATGCAATGTAACAAGTATTATAGACAAAACATTTTTAAAGCCAATTGCTACTTAGGTCGACAGAGAAAATTGTTTTAGTTACTTTTTATTAAATAATTACTATTATCATAAATAAAGTAACATAACCTATGCGTTAAAACAGCTGTTTTACCACATAACCTATAACATGAAATCACCTGTTTTATAATGCCATGTTATCAGTTATTCTGTGCCAAATGGGACTAATTAACTATATTGTATACCTTGCCTCTTTTATGAATAGTTTTCACCCATATAAAACTAATATTAATTCATTAAATTTAATTATTGAATTATTATTTTTCTAAAATGTATTAACATCAAGTATCATCCATTACAGGCTTTAAAAAATGTATTTGAACTTGAGTGGATGAATAGAAAAGTATTTTTTTAACGATTGAAAATTTAAACACTATATATAAATATATATACACGGAGAGGGTGAACTAATAGAAGGAATTGAAAAATAACGTTAAATGTTAGTTATTTTGGGTTTACTAAGTTAGAAAGAATGGAGTTTAAATGGCGATAACAATACGATAAAACGAAATAATTTTTCCTTGACAGCTTTTACGAAGCTTTTATTTAATAATATTCAGTCCGATAATGACATATAAAAAGCGATTCGTAATTACAAAGAAAACCTATGAAAGTTGGTTCGCCAAGACACATGTGCCAGAATCAGTCTGAAGGGGAATCCGTCCCCTTTACCCGGCCTAATTACTTAACGTCTTTCACACTGGGAATCATTTACCCTCTAGTTCTAGTAAAAAGTCCTGTTCGAATAGCTAGAGTCACGTGGCGAACAGTACCGCCGGACCCCCTCCCCCTGACTCAGTGTTATGACGTTTTAATGTAATGCTGTTTATCTATTCATCGTCGACAACGGCCCTTCGCACAGATAAACATTCTACCTAATGCTATCTGTTTATCTATTCATCGTCGACAACGGCCCTTCGCACAGATAAACATTCTACCTAATGCTATCTGTTTATCTATTCATCGTCGACAACGGCCTTCGCTCAGATAAACATTCTACCTAATGCTATCTGTTTATCTATTCATCGTCGACAACGGCCCTTCGCACAGATAAACATTCTACCTAATGCTATCTGTTTATCTATTCATCGTCGACAACGGCCCTTCGCACAGATAAACATTCTACCTAATGCTATCTGTTTATCTATTCATCGTCGACAACGGCCCTTCGCACAGATAAACATTCTACCTAATGCTATCTGTTTATCTATTCATCGTCCACAACGGCCCTTCGCACAGATAAACATTCTACCTAATGCTATCTGTTTATCTATTCATCGTCGACAACGGCCTTCGCTCAGATAAACATTCTACCTAATGCTATCTGTTTATCTATTCATCGTCGACAACGGCCCTTCGCACAGATAAACATTCTACCTAATGCTATCTGTTTATCTATTCATCGTCGACAACGGCCCTTCGCACAGATAAACATTCTACCTAATGCTATCTGTTTATCTATTCATCGTCGACAACGGCCCTTCGCACAGATAAACATTCTACCTAATGCTATCTGTTTATCTATTCATCGTCCACAACGGCCCTTCGCACAGATAAACATTCTACCTAATGCTATCTGTTTATCTATTCATCGTCGACAACGGCCCTTCGCACAGATAAACATTCTACCTAATGCTATCTGTTTATCTACTCATCGTCGACAACGGCCCTTCGCACAGATAAACATTCTACCTAATGCTATCTGTTTATCTATTCATCGTCGACAACGGCCCTTCGCACAGATAAACATTCTACCTAATGCTATCTGTTTATCTATTCGTCGTCGACAACGGCCCTTCGCACAGATAAACATTCTACCTAATGCTATCTGTTTATCTATTCGTCGTCGACAACGGCCCTTCGCACAGATAAACATTCTACCTAATGCTATCTGTTTATCTATTCATCGTCGACAACGGCCTTCGCTCAGATAAACATTCTACCTAATGCTATCTGTTTATCTATTCATCGTCGACAACGGCCCTTCGCACAGATAAACATTCTACCTAATACTATCTGTTTATCTATTCATCGTCGACAACGGCCCTTCGCACAGATAAACATTCTACCTAATGCTATCTGTTTATCTATTCATCGTCGACAACGGCCCTTCGCACAGATAAACATTCTACCTAATGCTATCTGTTTATCTATTCATCGTCGACAACGGCCCTTCGCACAGATAAACATTCTACCTAATGCTATCTGTTTATCTATTCATCGTCGACAACGGCCCTTCGCACAGATAAACATTCTACCTAATGCTATCTGTTTATCTATTCATCGTCGACAACGGCCCTTCGCACAGATAAACATTCTACCTAATGCTATCTGTTTATCTATTCATCGTCGACAACGGCCCTTCGCACAGATAAACATTCTACCTAATGCTATCTGTTTATCTATTCATCGTCGACAACGGCCTTCGCACAGATAAACATTCTACCTAATGCTATCTGTTTATCTATTCATCGTCGACAACGGCCCTTCGCACAGATAAACATTCTACCTAATGCTATCTGTTTATCTACTCATCGTCGACAACGGCCCTTCGCACAGATAAACATTCTACCTAATGCTATCTGTTTATCTATTCATCGTCGACAACGGCCCTTCGCACAGATAAACATTCTACCTAATGCTATCTGTTTATCTATTCATCGTCGACAACGGCCCTTCGCACAGATAAACATTCTACCTAATGCTATCTGTTTATCTATTCATCGTCCACAACGGCCCTTCGCACAGATAAACATTCTACCTAATGCTATCTGTTTATCTATTCATCGTCGACAACGGCCCTTCTCACAGATAAACATTCTACCTAATGCTATCTGTTTATCTATTCATCGTCGACAACGGCCCTTCGCACAGATAAACATTCTACCTAATGCTATCTGTTTATCTATTCATCGTCGACAACGGCCCTTCTCACAGATAAACATTCTACCTAATGCTATCTGTTTATCTATTCATCGTCCACAACGGCCCTTCGCACAGATAAACATTCTACCTAATGCTATCTGTTTATCTATTCATCGTCGACAACGGCCCTTCGCACAGATAAACATTCTACCTAATGCTATCTGTTTATCTATTCATCGTCGACAACGGCCCTTCGCACAGATAAACATTCTACCTAATGCTATCTGTTTATCTACTCATCGTCGACAACGGCCCTTCGCACAGATAAACATTCTACCTAATGCTATCTGTTTATCTATTCATCGTCGACAACGGCCCTTCGCACAGATAAACATTCTACCTAATGCTATCTGTTTATCTATTCATCGTCGACAACGGCCCTTCGCACAGATAAACATTCTACCTAATGCTATTGCAATGTTGATTAAACGCTGAAACCCTTTGTAAGTATGTTTAACACGTTTCAGGCTTCGAAGCGAGGCGATACAGAAGTAACCGCACGCAGCCACAAGGGGCAGCAGAGCGGCCGCCAGGTAGTTCCGCCCTTCAAGCGCCTCCCGCCGCCTGTACACATGCCTGGCTCCATGATGGGGAACGCCGTCCGCACAGTCCCGGCGCCCTCTCTCATGAACAAAGGGGGCTTCATTGCCGTACCGGCATTCGCAGCATTGCCTGAGTCCATCGTCAGGATACCAAATGTGAACAAGCCGCCACAACCGCAGCGTCCATTGGCTTCGACGAATTTTCAGAATGCGCTGCAAATGGCTAACAGAAGGTTTCAGGTACAGATAGAAAACTAAATTTTATATTGAAATACGAAAAATAATTATAAGATATACTCTCTGTCAAACTCTTTCTCTCTCTTTCTTACCCACACACACACACACACACACACACACACACACACACACACACACACACACACACACACACACACCATACTTTCAATAACTACTAAAAAACAAAGATAAAATATACTTTGATACACTAAATACACTACTAAACGCCATAGACTGGAAATGTGTGATGCCTACATTTGGATGCGGTTAATATTATTGGACGCAGCTACAATTAATACATAAATTTGAGCGAAGATTGAGAAAATATAATAATTAAATTATATCTAACATCAACTTATAATCAATCATTTATTTTCTAAACGAATTCAAGGTGTAAGTGTTTATCAGCGATTCTACAAAAATTCTAATCTATAACCTAGAGCTATTTAATAGTTCCAGTGTGTTTAGGCTATACTGACTGAGCAGATGGCTCTGTCACTGAAACACGTATGGAAACAAACTATTTAATAGTTCCAGTGTGTTTAGGCTATACTGACTGAGCAGATGGCTCTGTCACTGAAACACGTATGGAAACAAATTATTTAATATAATTGGTTGTTCGCTATTATTTATTTATTTAATAATTCATATTTTATAATAATAATTGTTTTATCGTTTAAACGATTATTTAATAATTTGCTGAATATATTCATGATTAATAACCATTATTAGTGGCTAAACATTTCTTTGAACAATAGTAATATACGCGTAAAGTAACAATGGGTTAGAAAGAGTATGGAAACATAAACCTTGTTATGCATAACTCTCTAGATATTATAGCAAGGGGCTTGAAAGCCTATTATAGCAATGCGCAGGAGGGGAGTGGAAGGGGAAGGACAGTCTGCTGTTTACCTCTCTTCGCATCTAGCCACAGTGGAGGACAGTGATTGTGGAGAACACACACGTTTAGCAGCGAGGATCACTGAAATTACGCGACCTCACCACTGTAATCTTCAAGTAGGCAACTGCGCATTGGATGCCATATCTCTGGCTTTGTCTCGCGAGTTATACTTAGAGTGAGGAATCCTTAGCTAATATGCCATCTATTTAAAATGAAACTATAGTTTAAGATAATTCAATTAAAAAAAATAATGATTAATGCAACTGATATGTTTTATCTAACAGCAATGAATTGTTTCCAGGTCGTTGGCAACCCTCCAGCTAGCAACTCCATCTCGCCCAACACATTGCTTACAAGGACACTACCAACCCAGACCGCACCGGACAAGCCCATGTCCAACCTAGTCTCTGGCATTGACATCTACGCCCCGTCACCATTGCTTATGGGCCATTCAGTCCACAGCCTCTCGCAAGCGTCCAACATCAGCGTGTCTACACTGGCCGCCGCCATAAAGTTGCGCCAAGAGCAGCTCAAGTCTTCGACAGAAGCTCCCGCCACTTCCACCACGACGACAACGACCGCAAGTCCGACGCCCACAAAGGCTCCGACAGTCAGGCCACGATACTCGCTCAAGGGGAAACACAAAGTTATGAACGCCCCTAAGGAGTATTATCCGGTCAGCTACGACAAAAACTTCGACGATAACTTCACGTCCAAGGTGGAGCTGCCCGACACTTCCTTCAGCTGCGGTGACCAGAAACATTTCCCGGGGCTCTATGCTGACGAAGATCTCGGCTGTATGGTAAGTCGCTCTGTCCAGTTGCTTTGCATCAATCCAACTATTCTTGAATAATATCCCACACTTCAAGCGACACCATTAGTAAATATAGTTACAAAATACATAGACAAAGATATACCTGTGCCAAATATAATTACATAAAGGTAATCGCAAATTAGAACTTGGCGCAACATAACAAATCACTGTTACAGAATATCTTAACAAACCTATAAGTTTTACACAGCTTTGATAAAGAACAACCAATTCGCACATCCGGACAACAGTACGGAATACAAAACCATTTATATTACACTGAACCTACATACAGCAACACCCATTAAATTTCCCTACTCTATTTTCTCAACATAACTCCAACGCCATCATAAACACATAAAAGCACTTAATGCAGTATAAAGAACTGCAGTGCACCCCTAAAGTATTAATAAAAAGGTAGCGAGGGTAACGGAGCTCTTTAGAATCAATGGCTTTCGTCTTTTATGCAAAAAACACCAAAACACAAATTTTATCGAAGACTTACACATTTGAAACTACTGTATACAAAAGCAATAATATTAGTTTTTTTGTGACATGCATTTAACTCTTAAAAACTCCTGTAATTATGCACTAAAAATTTTAAATTTATTTTCGTTCTTTAGTTTTACATTCTTTTGGTCTTTTTTCCTTCGATATTTCTTTTTAGTTTAAAAAACCCGCCATTTTGTTTGTTATTAATTCAGCAACTCCCACAATATCCTGGTTATTTTCAAAATTTCAAGTAGATTTTTTGTGTGCAAAGGTAAAATAGATTAATTGGGGAGAAACTATGAGTTGAAAGTGCGTGTCGTAAAAATAACTTATCTATCATAAATGTGATCCTATCGGTGACCTACCTCTCGCCACCTGTTGAAATGGGGGTGGGTGCAGGCTAAACGTTCCCCACCCCTGACTATCCTTAAGAAAACTAAGTCAGTTGCAAAGATGCACCCCTCCAAAAAAGACCATCCCCATTCAAACAAAACGTATAGGCATTTAAACACTGCTATATATTCCATTATATAAGTAACCCAAGTCGGAACAAATCATATGTAGTAAGTTAAGAAACGTACAATCAAGTAGAAACGGTTGAGCTATCTTCAAATTATTTCCCACCACGGACACTTTGTTAGCGACCTTTACTTCGATCTCTTTTTTCGACTCTGAGCTCTGTCCGCCCTTGCAAACAAAATGTAAATAGTTTTAGACGCACAATTCCTCATACGAATAGTGCCTATATAATGATATGTGTAATACTAAAACATATGTTGGGACGGAAACATAAATACAATTTAAAAGACCATAGAAAACATTAAATATGTTACTAACACATCTTCGAGAAACATACATAGTGTGTAAATGTATACCATGTATTTGTATAAATAATATTTAAATCCGCACTAGCAAAGGAATATATACCAAAATCGTTGTATGTCTTTTAACTACCCCCACTCGACAAAAAACAACCCCGTTTACGTTTTCCTGGTAACATACTGTGTCATGATTATACAGAGACCCGGTTAGCCTAGACCTATGGCGGTGTCATTAAATTGTAACCGGGTTAGACCGGAACGCTGGCTCCAATAGTGCTCATGTTTTAATCTTAATGAACCGGGGAAAAGTAGATAATGTATCAATGTGCTCGATAACATCTAAAAAGTTTAATGTTTGCTTGAAAATATGAAATACGTTTTCTCAGTTACCACTAGGTAGAATATACTTCAAATAGCATTGTAACAGAAATTTCCATAATATATTGTAAAGACTAAGTTACGGTTAGAAACGTTGATTATGACTTCAGAATATACACACGATGAAGTACCAATGCATTCAGTTCCATTTCATTTCACAAATTGGAGAAAATATATAATTATTTATCAATATACTGGATTGACTATAGTCAAATTTATTGATATATAATATAGTTATAAGTTAATAATAATTTGCAATCATTTTAATTTTATAATGGACAATACTAAAATTACAACCTACAAATAATTAAAAGTTGCCAAACTAATAAAATGCCGGGTACTTTATCACCTATTTCAATTAAATACAATATATTTCCTAAATAGGAAATTAAATATGAAAAACTAATCGTAACCTCAAAATAACCTCTGAATGATGACGTATTCATCTGTTTACAATAACCATCTTCATTATAAGCATAGCGTTTGTCTTTAAAAAATCTTGGGGACAACAATAAGATCTGGAATATTGTTATTTTGACCGAATCGAATGGTTTTTCTACACCTCGAAACCAGTCGTGTCCAAAGAAATTTTCCATTCCAAAATTTTCTCTTGACAGTACAGTCAGACCTGTGTTGATGAAGCTGTAGATTATTTAATTTACAATAATGTTGATTAATTGACTGATTTAATGGGAAGTAGCAACCATTAGTTTATTTGAATGAAATACGAGTGTTCAGTAGAATGCACCGAAGTTTAAAAGAATACTAGGTCGGTCGTTGTCCGAAACTAGTTACTTGGTAGCGTCATTAATTAAGTGTAGGCGGAATAGTCGTCACGAATCGATCCGTGAGTTATTCTGTGCAGAAATGTCAAAAGGAAAGCAAGTGCATTGCAGAATAGTGTAACTGCAGTTATCAGGCGCGAAGTGGGTCGATGTAGCTTCTAATACTGCAGCGAGTCCGCCAACTTGCAAGTGCCCTGGGCAACTTCTCCAAGCCAACAAGTAGATCAAATATAATGCACAAAGGTTATTTGGAAAGCGTAGTTGGTCAGAAACAGAGTTCAGTTTACCTGTGTAAAAATATGTTTAGAAATTACGAATAAAAACCAAAAATACAAACAAATATTTTAATGTCAATTCCTACTTTGATCAACAAAGACAAATTTTACTTTTGTTACTTATTATTAAATAATTATAATTATTATAAATTAAGTAACATAACCTATGTGTTAAAACATCTGTTCTACCACATATTCTATAACATAAAATCAGCTGTTTTATGAAATCATATGTTGTCATTTATTCTAAGCCCTATGGGACGAAATAACTATATTGCATACCTTGCCCCTTTTATGGAACGTTTTTCTCCCATATAAAACTAAACTTAATTAATTAAATTTAATTAATGAATTAATATTTGAAAAATCTGTATTAACATCAAGTGTCATCCACTGCAAGTTTTAAAAATGTATTAAACTTCAGTGGATGATTAAAAAGTATTTTATTAACGATTTAAAATTTGAACAAGACATACCGTACATAAGAAAAGTGTGAACTAATAGAAGGAATTGGAAAATAGCAACAACACTATAATAAGCATATACAGAGAGTACTATTAGCAAATTAAGTTATGTTTAATAAACAATTAAAAACATCAGAATAAACAGAAAAAAGATAAAGTCTATAATTTAATAAAGAAATGAAACTGTGACAAGATCTAACTAATGTGTGTTTCCACGTGTACTCAGGTGTTCCACGTGTGCGCCTTCACCGATGACGGCCTTGTCATGAAGAGCTTCCTCTGTCCCGAGTCGACGCTCTTCGACCAGACCATCCTCAAGTGCAACTGGTGGTTCTACGTCGACTGCAAGTCCTCCAAGAAGCTCTACGACAGCAACATTCCCATATCCAAGAGCTATCAGCTGATGAAAGCGCTGGCGTTCTTCTCCTCGTACAGGAACCAGTCTTCGAACGCGACTTGAACACACCTTGCTATGCTTGCTCAAACCTACCCCTTACCGACAGGATGTATGCAAACACCGCTACGTACCTACAGTGCCAGTGTAATTTACATGTAGTGCTTTGATTCTACTGCGAAACTATAACTACGACTAAAATTAATTAAACTGAAATTATGCGAAATGCAGTTTATTATTAATTTAGTTAAATAATTCATTCTAATTTGGTGTGAATGAGTTTATTTTAAATTAATATACTATTGAAAGTAAATAAATTACTGTAGATAATAATTTTTGTGTGACTAGATATAACTTATTTATTTATTGAACATAATAAACAATAGGATAAAAGTAATTTAATAAATATAATAAACATAACGTAAAAACACAAAACCAAGAAAATGCTTACCATTATAACAGAGTTTCTTTATTTCTTCCAGTAAAGGTGTGAAACGTATCATAAATGTTCACGATTTAAAGATTTTATAAACAAAACTCGATGTTTTACTTTAGGGTGTGAACTTGGAAAGGTAACATCGTAAAAATAACTGTTGGTGCTTGGTCTCGTGATGCAGAGCCCATGTAGTCTATAAAAGTAAATCTTTAACACTGGGCATATATAACTCCTGGTAAATACAATGTCAATTTAAATACAAATATTACAAAAACGTTAAAATTTGTAAAACAAACCTTTCTAACCTTAGTACCTGAGGGCTCGGAGTAAATACGTTCAGTGAATGAGGTGGTTGTTGACCTAAATATAAAGCATAATATTTTTATTTTCAATGTTCTAATATTTTTACCGACTGCAGAGACAAAGAAAGAAGTGTTTCTGTCCGTCCTGTCTTCAACATACAAACATGCAACGTGACTGGAATAATCAGTATAGGATCACACCACACACATACTCACGCGCGCACAGCCATCCACGCCCATACACTCGTACGCGTGGACGCCACACACACACACACACACACACACACACACACACACACACACACACACACACACACACACACTTATTTATATTTTTTAATTAATTTTTTTTTCATTAAATATAAATGAATTTAAAAACAGGAATTAAATTTTTTTATCAAATAGGGGAAGTTTTTCGCCGTCTATTCAGCTATCCATCTTCTGTTAGTTTCAATGGTTTATTAATAATAAACAATGTTTGTACTATTACAATTACCCGTAGTTGAAAAATGTTATCATTTACTAATGCTAGCTTGATTCTAAATCGCTGTAAAAGCAACAACCGCTGTATACAATTGTATTGCCTTTTAATTTAATATTTATTTGTTCAATAATTATTTCGCTATTAGTTTCATGTGTGATTGTGTTTATTTATTGTTTATGCTCGTTTTATATTTTATGTTGTATCATTTGCAAAAAGCTGATTATGTATATGTAGCTAGAATCTAAAGTGTGTTGTGCCTTCATTCTCAAGCATCTAACCACGCGTGATCGTGCCACTTGTACAGCATAATTGAATGCAAGTGATCATGTGTGTAGAAGAAAACAGTTTTTTGTTAATTACAGTATGTCAAAATATTCGTATATTTTATACATATCTATTAATTATCGTATAAAATATTTTAAAATTAAAACAATTTTTATGAGTGAAAATATATAACAATTCAGTCTTTCATCATTTAACAAGGAAGTACAAAATACAAACATTAAAAACGTTTCTATAAATTTAAAATAATTAACACCCCAGAGTTGTTGCATTAACTGTTAATGTTTTCTCCCTTAGATACAGAAAATCAAGCACCAAGCTATTTTAGTCAAACTGCCGAAATAACTCAACAAAAAGTAACTAAGTAATCAGACGTATTAGATACAGATTCATGGATCTACTTTAAAACAATTTTAATTTTACGATTTGTACATTCTTATATTTATTTTATAGTAATAATTTATTTAACTATCACTTCTATAGTAATTAATATTTTATAAGCAAAACAAGAATTTTAAAATTGGATACGATTGCTCCCTTAACTTTGTATTTGTTCATGTTTGTGTATAGTTGTGTAATATAATGTATGTATATTGTAATGTAATGAATAATTTATGTGTAGAATATGTATAAAGCTACAAGTAGGGTAGACACCTCAGGAATGTGCATTAAATTGTAATTAGATTGTAAGACAATAAACAATTATTGTACAGTGACTTTAATGCTTTGTTTCCAATCTTTTCCTTCATTGGCTTTGGTTCTGTGAACGATGGCTATCAACAAATCTGGTCTGAATTTACCTCCGTAAGACTTGAATACTTGGTTAGATGACAAGACCGAACTATCTAAACAACATAAGATACCCAGGGCGTCTCCTGAAGGATCTCCTTTCACTTTCATTTCTACTGAATGTTCCGCTGAAGCACTCTATATTTCATAAAACTACCCCTCTTTTCCAGTTTTCTTCCTTCTATCGCTATTCCCCCACTCTCCCACCCACGGTGTCTTACTTCATTGTTGACGACATGGAGGGTTCAAGATATTCGTAGGTCTCGTCTATATGCGCAATATTTTAAAGCATTGTGTAGAACAGATCGCCAACATTAATATTTAAGAAGTCTAATTTTGAGAGATTGGGTTAAGCTCTTTCAGGAAAATATGTACCTAATTTTGACTCAACTTTTAAAATTCACAATTTAAAAATAATAAAATCTGTATTAATTACGAGTATAATAACTTAAAGCAACTGTGATGTAATTATTAATTATAAACAAGTAAAAACTCTTAAACCACAAACATAATTTATTTATGACCTGGTGCTGGCGTATATTTCGATTCCAAAGCAATCATCTTTAGAGGAAATTACTACAAGACTAACTCTTATGGTACTCAAGATATCGTTGCATTAATTTCCTATGAAGAAGATTATTTTCCAATCGAAATCTACTATTCCTTCAGTAATGAGGCACTGAAAGACGTCTTCCGTGGCACTAGGGTCTGGTGTAGACCTCGCCTTCGTCAATGAGCCTTCACCAGGTAGCATGATCCTGTGATGCTTTCAAGTTGCTCACATTCACCATGGATCTAGCATCCCGGGGACGCATTCCATACAAGTAAGCTAAGACGTCCTCTTTCTCTGTACATGCCTTGCCCAACGCAATCATCTAACAATAGTAGTAACTGAAAGATTAAAAACGTTTTAAGGGAGGTCTACAGCACGTTGTATGTAAAGCCATAAGTAATAGCTACTTTGTTATATAAATACAATAACTACGCGTGTATTTGGAATTGGCTTCCGCCGCGACGTCGGAGTATCGTGCAAAAGTGAAACAAAAACCGCAAGCTTTTAAGGTGTAATTTCCTACTCGAAACAGATCCAAGCTATGCAGTTATTGCAAATCTTATTAACTGTGGCAAAACCAGTTTAATGTTGATTGTGCCGGCTTGTTTCGCTGGCAATTCTCCAAGAAACGTTTGGCGACACGGAGGAACATGTAGAAAAGGAAAACTTACGAAGGAGAGGACTAGGATTAGGTGACTTTAACAGATCGGTGATTTTACTCACAGCGCCAGGTTTGGAGCAGTGACTTTTACCGGTGACAAGAGTTGCTGAGACTGCTCTGTATGTGCCAATAACAGGCAGGCATACCACAAAGGTAAAGTGACTTTAACAGATCGGTGATTTTACTCACAGCGCCAGGTTTGGAACAGTGACTTTTACCGGTGACAAGAGTTGCTGAGACTGCTCTGTATGTGCCAATAACAGGCAGGCATACCACAAAGGTAAGGTGACTTTTCACACCGCTTTTCTTCTTTTTTGAGAGGCTCAATTATTTAAAAATAAATTCCTACAAAATTAAGAACAAACTACCGAGTGCAAAATAGCGTCTACTGTATATAAAACTGTCATTATCTTGGAATGTGACAGAAATCGACCACTCACACACGACGTAAATGAGTAGAACCAGTGACAGCAACCCAATGACAGCAGTTTCAACCAGTGACTGCGACATTTAGCCTAATTACAAAGAACATCCCTCTCTCCCCTTCAGTCAGCGACACTGCACGTTAATCGGCGTCTTGGCCGAGCGATGGCAGCAGAGCCAGTGACAGCAGTTTCAACCAGTGACTGCGACATTTAGCCCAATCACAACAGACATCCTTCTCTCCCCTTCAGTCAGCGACACTGCACGTTAATCGGCGTCTTAACATCCCTCTCTCCCCTTCAGTCAGCGACACTGCACGTTAATCGGCGTCTTGGCCGAGCGATGGCAGCAGAGCCAGTGACAGAAGTTTCAACCAGTGACTGCGACATTTAGCCCAATCACAACAGACATCCCTCTCTCCCCTTCAGTCAGCGACACTGCACGTTAATCGGCGTCTTGGCCGAGCGATGGCAGCAGAGCCAGTGACAGCAGTTTCAACCAGTGACTGCGACATTTAGCCCAATCACAACAGACATCCTTCTCTCCCCTTGAGTCAGCGACACTGCACGTTAATCGGCGTCTTAACATCCCTCTCTCCCCTTCAGTCAGCGACACTGCACGTTAATCGGCGTCTTGGCCGAGCGATGGCAGCAGAGCCAGTGACAGAAGTTTCAACCAGTGACTGCGACATTTAGCCCAATCACAACAGACATCCCTCTCTCCCCTTCAGTCAGCGACACTGCACGTTAATCGGCGTCTTGGCCGAGCGATGGCAGCAGAGCCAGTGACAGCAGTTTCAACCAGTGACTGCGACATTTAGCCCAATCACAACAGACATCCTTCTCTCCCCTTCAGTCAGCGACACTGCACGTAAATCGGCGTCTTGAGCCGAGCGGTGGCAGCAGAGCCAGTGAAAGCAGTTTCAACCAGTGACTGCGACATTTAGCCCAATCACAACAGACATCCCTCTCTCCCCTTCAGTCAGCGACACTGCACGTTAATCGGCGTCTTGAGCCGAGCGGTGGCAGCAGAGCCAGTGACAGAAGTTTCAACCAGTGACTGCGACATTTAGCCCAATCACAACAGACATCCCTCTCTCCCCTTCAGTCAGCGACACTGCACGTTAATCGGCGTCTTGAGCCGAACGGTGGCAGCAGAGCCAGTGACAGCAGTTTCAACCAGTGACTGCGACATTTAGCCCAATCACAACAGACATCCCTCTCTCCCCTTCAGTCAGCGACACTGCACGTTAATCGGCGTCTTAAGCCGAGCGGTGGCAGCAGAGCCAGTGACAGCAGTTTCAACCAGTGACTGCGACATTTAGCCCAATCACAACAGACATCCCTCTCTCCCCTTCAGTCAGCGACACTGCACGTAAATCGGCGTCTTGAGCCGAGCGGTGGCAGCAGAGCCAGTGACAGCAGTTTCAACCAGTGACGGCGACATTTAGCCCAATCACAACAGACATCCAACGACACTGCACGTAAATCGGCGTCTTGAGCCGAGCGGTGGCAGCAGAGCCAGTGACAGCAGTTTCAACCAGTGACTGCGACATTTAGCCCAATCACAACAGACATCCTTCTCTCCCCTTCAGTCAGCGACACTGCACGTTAATCGGCGTCTTGAGCCGAGTGGTGGCAGCAGAGCCAGTGACAGCAGTTTCAACCAGTGACTGCGACATTTAGCCCAATCACAACAGACATCCCTCTCTCCCCTTCAGTCAGCGACACTGCACGTTAATCGGCGTCTTGAGCCGAGTGGTGGCAGCAGAGCCAGTGACAGCAGTTTCAACCAGTGACTGCGACATTTAGCCCAATCACAACAGACATCCCTCTCTCCCCTTCAGTCAGCGACACTGCACGTTAATCGGCGTCTTGAGCCGAGCGGTGGCAGCAGAGCCAGTGGCAGCAGTTTCAACCAGTGACTGCGACATTTAGCCCAATCACAACAGACATCCTTCTCTCCCCTTCAGTCAGCGACACTGCACGTTAATCGGCGTCTTGAGCCGAGTGGTGGCAGCAGAGCCAGTGACAGCAGTTTCAACCAGTGACTGCGACATTTAGCCCAATCACAACAGACATCCTTCTCTCCCCTTCAGTCAGCGACACTGCACGTTAATCGGCGTCTTGAGCCGAGCGGTGGCAGCAGAGCCAGTGACAGCAGTTTCAACCAGTGACGGCGACATTTAGCCCAATCACAACAGACATCTTTATCTCCCCTTCAGTCAGCGACACTGCACGTAAATCGGCGTCTTGAGCCGAGCGGTGGCAGCAGAGCCAGTGACAGAAGTTTCAACCAGTGACTGCGACATTTAGCCCAATCACAACAGACATCCCTCTCTCCCCTTCAGTCAGCGACACTGCACGTTAATCGGCGTCTTGAGCCGAACGGTGGCAGCAGAGCCAGTGACAGCAGTTTCAACCAGTGATTGCGACATTTAGCCCAATCACAACAGACCTCCCTCTCTCCCCTTCAGTCAGCGACACTGAACGTTAATCGGCGTCTTGAGCCGAGCGGTGGCAGCAGAGCCAGTGACAGCAGTTTCAACCAGTGACTGCGACATTTAGCCCAATCACAACAGACATCCCTCTCTCCCCTTCAGTCAGCGACACTGCACGTAAATCGGCGTCTTGAGCCGAGCGGTGGCAGCAGAGCCAGTGGCAGCAGTTTCAACCAGTGACTGCGACATTTAGCCCAATCACAACAGACATCCCTCTCTCCCCTTCAGTCAGCGACACTGCACGTTAATCGGCGTCTTGAGCCGAGCGGTGGCAGCAGAGCCAGTGACAGCAGTTTCAACCAGTGACGGCGACATTTAGCCCAATCACAACAGACATCCCTCTCTCCCCTTCAGTCAGCGACACTGCACGTTAATCGGCGTCTTGAGCCGAACGGTGGCAGCAGAGCCAGTGACAGCAGTTTCAACCAGTGATTGCGACATTTAGCCCAATCACAACAGACCTCCCTCTCTCCCCTTCAGTCAGCGACACTGCACGTTAATCGGCGTCTTGAGCCGAGCGGTGGCAGCAGAGCCAGTGACAGCAGTTTCAACCAGTGACTGCGACATTTAGCCCAATCACAACAGACATCCCTCTCTCCCCTTCAGTCAGCGACACTGCACGTAAATCGGCGTCTTGAGCCGAGCGGTGGCAGCAGAGCCAGTGGCAGCAGTTTCAACCAGTGACTGCGACATTTAGCCCAATCACAACAGACATCCCTCTCTCCCCTTCAGTCAGCGACACTGCACGTTAATCGGCGTCTTGAGCCGAGCGGTGGCAGCAGAGCCAGTGACAGCAGTTTCAACCAGTGACGGCGACATTTAGCCCAATCACAACAGACATCCTTCTCTCCCCTTCAGTCAGCGACACTGCACGTTAATCGGCGTCTTGAGCCGAGCGGTGGCAGCAGAGCCAGTGACAGAAGTTTCAACCAGTGACTGCGACATTTAGCCCAATCACAACAGACATCCTTCTCTCCCCTTCAGTCAGCGACACTGCACGTAAATCGGCGTCTTGAGCCGAGCGGTGGCAGCAGAGCCAGTGACAGAAGTTTCAACCAGTGACTGCGACATTTAGCCCAATCACAACAGACATCCCTCTCTCCCTTTCAGTCAGGGACACTGCACGTTAATCGGCGTCTTAACATCCCTCTCTCCCCTTCAGTCAGCGACACTGCACGTTAATCGGCGTCTTGGCCGAGCGATGGCAGCAGAGCCAGTGACAGAAGTTTCAACCAGTGACTGCGACATTTAGCCCAATCACAACAGACATCCCTCTCTCCCCTTCAGTCAGCGACACTGCACGTTAATCGGCGTCTTGGCCGAGCGATGGCAGCAGAGCCAGTGACAGCAGTTTCAACCAGTGACTGCGACATTTAGCCCAATCACAACAGACATCCTTCTCTCCCCTTCAGTCAGCGACACTGCACGTTAATCGGCGTCTTAAGCCGAGCGGTGGCAGCAGAGCCAGTGACAGCAGTTTCAACCAGTGACTGCGACATTTAGCCCAATCACAACAGACATCCCTCTCTCCCCTTCAGTCAGCGACACTGCACGTTAATCGGCGTCTTGAGCCGAGCGGTGGCAGCAGAGCCAGTGACAGCAGTTTCAACCAGTGACTGCGACATTTAGCCCAATCACAACAGACATCCTTCTCTCCCCTTCAGTCAGCGACACTGCACGTTAATCGGCGTCTTAAGCCGAGCGGTGGCAGCAGAGCCAGTGACAGCAGTTTCAACCAGTGACTGCGACATTTAGCCCAATCACAACAGACATCCCTCTCTCCCCTTCAGTCAGCGACACTGCACGTTAATCGGCGTCTTGAGCCGAGCGGTGGCAGCAGAGCCAGTGACAGCAGTTTCAACCAGTGACTGCGACATTTAGCCCAATCACAACAGACATCCCTCTCTCCCCTTCAGTCAGCGACACTGCACGTTAATCGGCGTCTTGAGCCGAGCGGTGGCAGCAGAGCCAGTGACAGAAGTTTCAACCAGTGACTGCGACATTTAGCCCAATCACAACAGACATCCCTCTCTCCCCTTCAGTCAGCGACACTGCACGTTAATCGGCGTCTTGAGCCGAACGGTGGCAGCAGAGCCAGTGACAGCAGTTTCAACCAGTGACTGCGACATTTAGCCCAATCACAACAGACATCCCTCTCTCCCCTTCAGTCAGCGACACTGCACGTAAATCGGCGTCTTGAGCCGAGCGGTGGCAGCAGAGCCAGTGACAGAAGTTTCAACCAGTGACTGCGACATTTAGCCCAATCACAACAGACATCCCTCTCTCCCCTTCAGTCAGCGACACTGCACGTAAATCGGCGTCTTGAGCCGAGCGGTGGCAGCAGAGCCAGTGACAGCAGTTTCAACCAGTGACGGCGACATTTAGCCCAATCACAACAGACATCCAACGACACTGCACGTAAATCGGCGTCTTGAGCCGAGCGGTGGCAGCAGAGCCAGTGACAGCAGTTTCAACCAGTGACTGCGACATTTAGCCCAATCACAACAGACATCCTTCTCTCCCCTTCAGTCAGCGACACTGCACGTAAATCGGCGTCTTGAGCCGAGCGGTGGCAGCAGAGCCAGTGACAGCAGTTTCAACCAGTGACGGCGACATTTAGCCCAATCACAACAGACATCCAACGACACTGCACGTAAATCGGCGTCTTGAGCCGAGCGGTGGCAGCAGAGCCAGTGACAGCAGTTTCAACCAGTGACTGCGACATTTAGCCCAATCACAACAGACATCCCTCTCTCCCCTTCAGTCAGCGACACTGCACGTTAATCGGCGTCTTGAGCCGAGTGGTGGCAGCAGAGCCAGTGACAGCAGTTTCAACCAGTGACTGCGACATTTAGCCCAATCACAACAGACATCCCTCTCTCCCCTTCAGTCAGCGACACTGCACGTTAATCGGCTTCTTTAGCCGAGCGGTGGCAGCAGAGCCAGTGGCAGCAGTTTCAACCAGTGACGGCGACATTTAGCCCAATCACAACAGACATCCTTCTCTCCCCTTCAGTCAGCGACACTGCACGTTAATCGGCGTCTTGAGCCGAGTGGTGGCAGCAGAGCCAGTGACAGCAGTTTCAACCAGTGACTGCGACATTTAGCCCAATCACAACAGACATCCCTCTCTCCCCTTCAGTCAGCGACACTGCACGTTAATCGGCGTCTTGAGCCGAGCGGTGGCAGCAGAGCCAGTGGCAGCAGTTTCAACCAGTGACTGCGACATTTAGCCCAATCACAACAGACATCCTTCTCTCCCCTTCAGTCAGCGACACTGCACGTTAATCGGCGTCTTGAGCCGAACGGTGGCAGCAGAGCCAGTGACAGCAGTTTCAACCAGTGATTGCGACATTTAGCCCAATCACAACAGACCTCCCTCTCTCCCCTTCAGTCAGCGACACTGCACGTTAATCGGCGTCTTGAGCCGAGCGGTGGCAGCAGAGCCAGTGGCAGCAGTTTCAACCAGTGACTGCGACATTTAGCCCAATCACAACAGACATCCTTCTCTCCCCTTCAGTCAGCGACACTGCACGTTAATCGGCGTCTTGAGCCGAGTGGTGGCAGCAGAGCCAGTGACAGCAGTTTCAACCAGTGACTGCGACATTTAGCCCAATCACAACAGACATCCTTCTCTCCCCTTCAGTCAGCGACACTGCACGTTAATCGGCGTCTTGAGCCGAGCGGTGGCAGCAGAGCCAGTG
This sequence comes from Prosapia bicincta, assembly GCA_036971475.1. Classification (NCBI taxonomy): domain Eukaryota; kingdom Metazoa; phylum Arthropoda; class Insecta; order Hemiptera; family Cercopidae; genus Prosapia; species Prosapia bicincta. The sequence goes on from JBAIZL010000050.1 coordinate 4,879,963, forward strand.
ACAGCAGTTTCAACCAGTGACGGCGACATTTAGCCCAATCACAACAGACATCCCTCTCTCCCCTTCAGTCAGCGACACTGCACGTTAATCGGCGTCTTGAGCCGAGCGGTGGCAGCAGAGCCAGTGACAGAAGTTTCAACCAGTGACTGCGACATTTAGCCCAATCACAACAGACATCCCTCTCTCCCCTTCAGTCAGCGACACTGCACGTTAATCGGCGTCTTGAGCCGAGCGGTGGCAGCAGAGCCAGTGACAGCAGTTTCAACCAGTGACTGCGACATTTAGCCCAATCACAACAGACATCCCTCTGTCCCCTTCAGTCAGCGATACTGCACGTTAATCGGCGTCTTGAGCCGAGTGGTGGCAGCAGAGCCAGTGACAGAAGTTTCAACCAGTGACTGCGACATTTAGCCCAATCACAACAGACATCCCTCTCTCCCCTTCAGTCAGCAACACTGCACGTTAATCGGCGTCTTGAGCCGAACGGTGGCAGCAGAGCCAGTGACAGCAGTTTCAACCAGTGACGGCGACATTTAGCGATATCTCAACAGACATCCAACGACACTGCACGTTAATCGGCGTTTTGAGCCGAGCGGTGGCAGCAGAGCCAGTGGCAGCAGTTTCAACCAGTGACGGCGACATTTAGCCCAATCACAACAGACATCCAACGACACTGCACGTTAATCGGCGTCTTGAGCCGAGCGGTGGCAGCAGAGCCAGTGACAGCAGTTTCAACCAGTGACGGCGACATTTAGCGATATCTCAACAGACATCCAACGACACTGCACGTTAATCGGCGTTTTGAGCCGAGCGGTGGCAGCAGAGCCAGTGGCAGCAGTTTCAACCAGTGACGGCGACATTTAGCCCAATCACAACAGACATCCAACGACACTGCACGTTAATCGGCGTCTTGAGCCGAGCGGTGGCAGCAGAGCCAGTGACAGCAGTTTCAACCAGTGACTGCGACGTTTTGCCTCATCACAACAGATCGATACATTGTCACTGGAACTAATATTATTCATATTTCGTCAGTGGTACCACCAGAGAGAAACGAATATCAGTGACAAGTCAACATGACAGAAAATATCAACCATACCACACATCGCAGAGTGCCCACTCACATTTAGACAAAAGCCATTGAAGCCTTGCCTGAACCACTGATGGTGCACGTAAAAGCAATGGATTTCCCAAGCTAGTTTTTAAGGTTGGCTTGTAGGCGTATAATTAAATAGGGCCACTAGTAGATTAGTTGAAGATGGAAACAATTAATACAAGAAATCTCAATAAATTATAATAAATTTTCCTCAGCATAAAAGTAAAATTACAACAAGAAGCAAGCGTATAAAATTATTGTTAATGAAAGTAAAGTATAATAGTTTCATGCGCTACATAGCTCCGGCCACTAAATAGCCGTTGCATGTCCAGTAAGAAGTAGGTGAGGCGCCATGTTGGTCACATCAGAGCAGCCAAGCACTACCTGGGCATCACTCTCGTGTACGTTGTTTGTATTGCAACGCTCTGCTGGCTCATGGCCTGCTCAAAGTGGACTCACAACAAATAATTTACTCCATTTAATTTACAAACCAATATGTTTACTCATGCAAACCAACATTCATAGGAAGAGCAAACCAATGTGTGAATAGGAACTTGTAATACTGACGTCACCTCTCTGCCCGTAGGCAATATCTACAACACAACCACCCCAATAAGTCTACTTATTAAGTTTATCTTTTGTCAGATCCTGTGTTGTTTCAATAAATGAGTACAACATTAAGACTTCCGTTGGGGCTGAGCTGCGTCCTTGGGGATGTGATCCTGCGTCAAAACAGATTATTAATAAAGAACATTTTATTTACAGCTTTATGATTAGAGGTAGACGGTCCGTAGGGACGTCGTGTGTGTTTGTCCTAAGTGGGGTTTTATTTACCTAGTGAGGAAATGAGTGTGGAGGTTGCATGTGCGTGGACCTGTTTGTAGAACCTTGTTGTTAACTGTCGGAGATGTTGTTTGATGACTCGCGTGGCATTTATTTACCGTCTAGAACCCGGCTATCCCTCGTGGTAGTCAGCCTCTAGCGAGCTGCCTCCGTCTCACATGCACGTGCGGTTAGTATCCCTACCACGAGTGAAGGATACGGGATCGATTGCCCATGGTACCAAGCTCATACGCTCTTTCCATTTCCATAGAGACAGTAGTTGGTATTAAACGTAGTGCCATCTGTTAGCAAATCTTTTAACTTTAATAAACTGTAATAACAACTTAAAGCAACTGTGGCGTAAATGTTTATATTAATTAAAAAAGTAGTTATTTGTAAAAATACCTCTGAAGATGATTACTTTGTAGTCGAAATGTACATAAGGTTAAAATAAAATTTGTTGAATTTGTGGTGAGAGGTTGTTTTAATTAATATAAACTGTAACAAGTCTATTAAAGCAAGCACAATAAATGCCTTTCTTGTTACATGCTTGTTCCTTAGTGTGTTAACTTCTGCGTTCTCTTTCAACACGACCTTGAAATTTAATATCATATTAAAATAAAATTGCACGTAAATAAATATTTAACTGTATAAATTTAGTTTCGAAATCTATTGAAACAACTAAAAAACTGCCTTTACTTAAGGAATCGTCCCCGACAACGTATTCCTAAGCTACGCGTATGTAAAGCCAATACTGCCGAACCCATGTTTATTTATAGAGTTAATCAAGTCGCTCTGGCAGAGAGTAAAATGTATGTCACCGCATCGCATTATGCACATTAAGTGATAATGCACATTGTTTGTGTAAATATGCAAATATTGGAGACTTGAACTCTCATCTTAGAACTGACTCATGGGGTGACTGAACTCTGGTCAAGCAAGTGCTCCTAACTCCGCCACATCACAATTATATTTTGTGGGACAAAAAAATATATTTTAAACAGCACACAAAATTAAAATTAATGAATTTCCCTTACCAGTTTCTTTGATCTACACCATTACACTTTTAGTTATAATTTAAGGATGTAATTATACCATTATGATTACAACTAGTAATACAGGGTGAGTCACGAAGTTATGCAGAAACTTTGGGAGCTCATTCTATATGTAAAAAGTTTATATAAACATGGGTCCCTTAGTGAGTTACGGCTAGCGAAAGATTTCGTTCGGATTTCAGCCCCCACGTAAAACGAGGTGTCTTCCTGAATTTCTGGTAAGGTAGATGAAGGAGCGAATTCAATTGTTTCTTATGGTTTCTGTCCTCATAAATTGAATAAAACAGGTCCCAAGACTTTAAGTAGATTTTTGAGAAAATCAGTGTCAAATGGCAAATATGGAGTGACAAAACACATTTTCCATCTTTGGGCCGCAATAACTTTGTTACTTAATTAAGAAACCGATCAAAATGTTTAATAAAACTTGGGGAAAATTTTATTTTATTGACGATTTTGTTCTTATATATATATATATATATATATATATATATATATATATATATGTATATTTAGCTTTGCAACACTATTTTCTTGTATTCACTTATCATTTTCACTATATGTACGTAAACAAGAATCTTACTTGGTATTTATGCGAGTTAACTTTCAAAGATTGGTAGTATCTCCATCATCAAGCATCACTGACCGGGGGTTGTAGCAGTCAACTACATAAATACCAAGTAAGATTCTTGTTTAAGGAGATATAGTGTGTGTATATATATATATATATATATATATATATATATATATATATATATATATATATATATCGCATTATGAATTCTTGTGTATTAATAAAGAACTAAGTCAAAATACAAATACAAGAATTATAATTGAATTTACAATTCAAAGCTTTTCGTTGGCTAACAGTACCATCATTTGTATTTTGACTTAGTTCTGTATATATATAGGCTTTTAAAACGTTCTTCGACTTCTTCCGACGCCCATTCTCCAGTTTTCCTTATCCATAAATTCATCATTTTACAGGCTTCTCTCTTCCATCTCTTTATCAATTCCTTCCCTCCAGCTCCTTTTTAAAGGACCTCAGTTAGTTTTCTCTGTGGTTTCCAACTCAATATGTGCTTTGGCTGGTTGTATTGACTGTTTAGTTTTTATTTGCCTTTGAGGTATCCATAATTTCTCTTATTCTCTCGTTCTTATCCTTTCAACCCTTCGGAGTTTTTTATATCTGAGCAAATGTACATCTTCGTCACGTTCAGTAATTTTTCCGATCTATCTTTGATTTGCGCACTTTACAATACTTTAACTAATGGTATTATACGTTCTCTTTTTGTATTTATCTGAGATATCCTTATATAAGCTCTTGTATACTTCTATCCATTGTTGCATCTTCGAGTGTGCCAAATAAGAATATTCTGAACATTTTTAATTTGATGTCCATAATTAAGAATCAAGTCCTGTAGTTGACCATCTAAACTCATATCTCTGTTTTATTATTGTAACAGATTAATAGAATTGTATTACACACTGTCCCACAATGAAGGCTTTTTGTTTAAAATCGGGGTTTCGTTGTTTGCGTAGGATGTTTTAGAAACTCTTTAATCTTAGGATTTCCTTGGTTTATTTTAGGAAGGCAAAGTTTCGTAATTTGCTTGAATACAAAACATGAGTCAAGGATGTGGCAAATGCAAGTAACGGGTAAACATCGCTCCATACAACTATAAAAGTAACACTAGAAAGCCATGTAGTGATTGTACGACTCATCCAATAGTTTAACTCGTAAGCTGGAGTCTCGTAGGCAGCCATATGTTTCTAGACACTGGCTCCTTGCATTAAACATTTCAAATTTGTTGGATGTAAAAATACAAATTTTCTTAACGGGGCTTCGTTGTTTGTATTTCGTCTGTAATACTAAGTGTATCTGTAATTTTAGAAATTTTACTCAATACAGATTAATATGCAAGTAATAAAATATTTATAGACCCATTAAAAAATAAATCTTCAGCTAAACACTTCAAAACTATGCCAGAATCAAGTAATATAAACAAAAGCGTTTTTAAAGTCACGTCCTACGTAGGTCAACAAAAAAAAAATTGTGTTGAATTATTTTTATCATGTAATTAAAATTAGCATAAATAAAGTAACATAACATACTATATGATAAACAGCTGTTCTATCACATAGACCATAAAATGAGCTGTTTTATGAAATAATATGTTTTTTTATATAGGCTAAAAACTGATCACAGACAACTTTGTTTTTGTTAAACACTCAACGCTTCGAATTTCATTCCGAAATTCCTTTCCAAGAACTCAGTTTTAATTAAACAATTATACAACATAACTTACTATTTATAAAATACTTAACCTTATATAAAACATAATAAAAACCAACAAATTGTAAAACTCTTAATAAATATCCATTTACAAGTCAAAATGTTTTCTATCACAACATATTGAAAATGTTTGGACTTGTAAATGGTATTTATTAAGAGTTTTACAATTTTTTGGTTTTTATTACGTTTTATTTAATGTTATGTATTTTATAAATCGTAAGTTATGTTGTATAATTGTTTAATTAAAATTGAGTTCTTGAAAATGAATTTGAAACGTTGAGTGTTTTAAAAATGCAAAATTGTCACTGTGATCTGTCATTAGTTTATATAAAAAAATTATTAGTTATTAACAGACATTAATTAAGAATATTAAATAATATGTAATCAATTATTTAAAGCCAAATGGACGAAATAACTATATTGCATACCTTGCCCCTTTTGTAAAATGCTTGTCATCAATATAAGACTAAATTTAATTCATTAAATTTAAATAATTAAATAATATTTTTTTAAATTGTATAAACTGTACATAAAACTGTATGTAATTGTCATGAGAATACTATAGTTTAAAAAAATGTATTTGAACTTGAGTGGATGAACAATATGTATTTTATCAAAGATTGAAAATTTTAACAAGTTATATATAGGTATATCAGAAGAGTGTAATCTAATAGAAGGAATTGGAAAAACACATACTTCAAAGTTATAAATTAACAAACAAAAAAATAAAAAAGCAGAATTTACTTTTCTATACATATTCTGGAATGAATCGCGGGTCTCAAATTTAGATATAATCATTCCTAGTGTTGACAGAAGCCAAAGGAAATATTTGAAATATTTTTAAAAACTATAAAGAAAGAAATGTCGCTGCTCTCTTTTTAAATAAATTTATCGATCTCTGTTGATAAAACCTACTTTATTTTGCAAGCGTGATCATTTAAAGAGAAGTTTACTCAGCAGATTGCATTATGATGATCGTGGGGCATTGTTTGATTTGTAATATTATATCATCTGAATTAATGCATGTAGGAGGGGTGTATTGGAGGTTGGCCTACCACTTGTGAATTCTCTAAAACAGTTTTATGTAAATGTTTAGCACAAATAATTTCCTTTCCCTTCAACCAAATGCACTGACCCCCTTGGTAAATTATTCTCCCAATTTCCCAACTTCTCAGGCAAAAATGAACCGAATATACGAGAAAGCATGCATTATCCACTAATAAAAGTGCGCTCATGTTGGTACAGACTTTCGAAATCACGAACTGTTACAGATTCATATGTTTAAATATTTGTGAGCCTTAAAACGAAATGACCTTCATATTTACACCTTGAAATTGAAAGCTACTTTCACAAAATACTGATTATAATGCAAGGGTTTATAACAATAAGTTATTCTGCTGTACGGATTTAAAACTATAATATACAACAGCAATAACATATTCTGTTGCAAAAATTAAACAAATATAATACATTATAACAATAACATCTCTTGTGCCGAGAATATACTAGCTATAATGCACTATATAAATAACTTGTTTTTATTGTAAGGATTGTTAGCTATAAAACACTACATCAATAACTCCTTATTTTTAAAGGATTTAACAGCTATAATACACTACAATAATAATTTGTTTTGTTGAAGGATTTATCTGCTATAGTATATATAACTACTATAGCAATAACTACATCAATAACTTATTTTATTGCAAGGATTTAACAGCTATAATACACTACAATAATAATTTGTTTTGTTGAAGGATTTATCTGCTATAGTATATATAACTACTATAGCAATAACTACATCAATAACTTATTTTATTGCAAGGATTTAACAGCTATAATACATTAGCTGTTGAGTTAAAAAAAATAACTTTAAAATAATTAAGTTATAGAACAAATATATGCTACAAATAATACAACTATAAGGTAAGCGTTGTTTCCTAAGTAAGCACTACACTTTAATATCACCTAAATATTACGTAATTAAATATATGTATATATATTGAAAACATCTATTTAAGGTACAAAGACAACGAAAAAGTCATCATTTCGAATTTAAAAAATCGTGGCCCACTGACCTACAAATTTCAAACACATTTCTTACACAACTATAAATTTCTTTCGCTGCAACTTTTATTACCAGAAAAAATATTTCAAAGCCATTAGCTTTCTCTTCTTGTGTTATTTTTATGACTATGTAAATATCCCAGATGAATAGTCATTCGTCATCGCTAATGAATTTTGTCCCCATTAATAGGCTGGCGTTAAAGTCCTTACGCAAAGTTCATGGATGTAGCACCTATTGTGTTTAGGACTGGCTTCGTACCTATTTGTTTAGATGGGAAATACAGGAATAATTAAAATCTTCATCCTACATTATAGATGGAATTAAAAATTTACAAACATATCACTAAAAATTATATAAATGTTTTTTTAAATATTATTTTTCAAAAACTATTTGTTTTTTCTACAATCCACTAAACGTATTTCTGAAAATATAACTGATCTAAACCAAATAAAATTTATATAAAAACATGTTGTAAACCTACTTATATAAAATTTCAAGTAAGCTATATCGAGTAAATTATCTAAAATAGGAATAAAAACGGTGCAACATTACGTAAATGTAATTATTATTTATTTAAACGTTTAAACATGAGGATAAAGGTTTACGTACAAATTGTGTTTAATATAAAATTACCATTTTCTGTTATAAAAAACAATACTAACAATAATAATAAAATAATTATTATACCCGTGCTAATAGTAAATTATAATTACGAGTAGTATCCGCCTGTAGATATTTCAGTGCAGTTTAGTTTTGTTACTCCAGTAAGTTAAACTCAATTAAATTAATACAATTTGATTTAATCTTAAGCAATAAGTGCTAAAGTAACAACCTAATTAATTATCTTGTTTTGTAATTGTTATTGGTTGATCTAAAAACAGTGAAAGAGCCTCCTTGCGAAACTAGAAAGTCCAGTTCAAGGCGTTTATTTTACAATGTACTTAAGCATGTCATTTAAATGCCGTTTAAATCTATTTTAATCCATCCAGGTATAGTGTACTATCTTGGAATAAAGCAACGGTATAAAAGAATAAAACTAATATTTGGCTAATAGCTACAAAAATATGAATATATTATTGTCACCTGAATGTGATCACCTTAATATTTTTGTTATTTGTGATAATACTATTATATAAATATAAAATGGAGTGTGTGACTGTGTTACTTGATCGCCTAAAAACCACTGCACCCATTGAGTTGAAATTTTACATGGAGATTGTTATGGTCCCTGGTTAACATATGGGCCTATTTGAATCTATAACTTTCATCAGGGTACCTTGAAAACCCCCTTAACCCTAAATTATCTATACTCCATTATATACTTGGCTTAATCAGCTAGTAGTAAATGCGTTTGTAATCACCTGTAAAAGTCATTTTTAAACACAATTGAACAGCTGATAGTAAATATTTGTTTTTATTCATCTTTCAAGGTTAGTCATACTTTACAAGTAGTGCCATGTTGCAAGCAGAAGCTTTTCCTTTTCTTGGAGTTTTAAGACCATAATCGGTAAATTTATAAACTATACTTTGATATATTTATTGGATTTAATTTCAGTAAATTAAATTCAACCCAAATACAAATACAAATTAAATCAATACAAATATACAACTCCGTACGAAGGACGGGTACTCTGCTAGTTTGTGATAAAGATTTTGCATTAGCTTCTTCTAAATACATATATTGGAAAAGTGAAAATAAATAAATTTCGTTTCTTTTCCAGCGCCCAGCGTTTCTTAAATTTCATAAAATGTTAGGAAAATATATGCTTTAACTTTTAAATAGTGCTGCTTGTTTTATGAAGTTAAAACTGTTGAACAATTTTAAAGAGCAACCTATTTGAATTTTGCGTAAAGGTAAACATATGTAAAATATGATTAAACAAATACAATAAAGAATGTCTTATGAGTGAAAAAACAAACGGAAAATTAGATAATCAAATATTAAATGTCATATTAAAAACCAATGCAAACCTTGTAATGGACCGACACAAGTTTTTTTACGAAATGAATAAAAAAAAGAATGTTTCCTATTTTGCAGAAATTTGTGCTTATTGAAGATAAACAACACACACATTATCTAACCATAATATCTTTTATTTATGCTATTGAAATTTGAGAAATCACCCTAAGAGTCAACAAAAACCAAATGTTTTTCTATTTGAGTTTGGTTTGCTACCCCTGATGACAGTTGATTGTCACAAAAACTTAAAATAGACACATTCGGCAACACATTGACCCACCCCATAAGAAAAGAGTTTTGTACCAAATTAAAGAGGTCATGACAGTCTTCAGTGTGTTCTGAAGAGAGGGATCGATAAGACAATTAATATATCTAAATTTATATATATATATATATATATATATATATATATATATATATATAAAATATATATATAAATTTAAATATTTATTATAAATTATATACATATATACCCATATGTAAAGTGATACATAATTTCTGTTGATTCCAGTAAATGGTAGTTTTTGCAAAAAGTAAGTTATTTTTTAAATTATTTGTTTACTATTGTTAAAAATTCTATCAAGACATTTGCTAAGTCGAATATAGAAACATTTCCAGTTGGAATTCTATTTTCCCGTAATAAATTAGATATGAACAAACAATCCATTTATAAATAGATAACTACATACAAATCCCGTGACAGTGGATTGTAATCCCCACACACCATTAAATCGCGTAGACACATTATAATAAATAACTTTAATACTGTCAATAGTGATGATTAGGTCGGCTGTGGCCTCCTGTTTTATCGCCTCTTTCGTCATCTAATCAACTGACAAGTGGTTACTGTTGCGTCACTAAGCTTCTAACGGTTGAGCAACTCTCTAACGTATTTTACTCAATATTCACGCATAATTAGATTTTAATTATAGAAAATCTCTTGTTTCATTCAATTATATGTGACGATATGTCAGGTGTCATGGCCGTCTGTAAGAGTCTTTCGTAAATAAGCATGACAATGAAACTAAGGACCGCCTAATACACAGTGCATTACGTAAAGAAGAAAATAGTTGTCTTGACGAGGAGTTTAAATTTCATTTATGGCCGTAAAGATAGTTTATAGCTTTCGTAACCTGCTTAAGGAAGTTATAGATTGGGGAAAGATGGTAATTTATCACGATGGGGTGTATGTAGTTCTTTTTGCTTTTCCTTGTGTTCTATATTTCTTAATTATATTATAAACAATTAGTAGAAAGAAAAACTTTTTAAAGTAAATTCCAACTCAAAGTAGCAAAGAAAATATTTAGTTAATTTTTATTAAATAATTGCAATGTTATAAATAAAATAACATACCTTTAAGTTAAAACAGCTGTTCTACCAAATAACCTATAACATAAAATCAGCTGTTTTATGAAATTAAATGTTATCACTTAATTTAAGACAAATGGGACGAAATAACTATATTGCAAACCTTGCCCCTTTTGTAAAACATTTTTTTCTCCCACATAAAACCAACATTAATTAATTAAATTAATTAATTAAATAATGAATTGAAAAAACTGTATTAACACCAAATGCCATTCACAGGTTTAAACAAATTTATTTAAACTTGTGTTAATGAAGAAAAAGTATTTTATTAACGACAGAAAATTTTTACTATATAAGAAAAGAGTGAAATAATAGAAGGAAATGAAAAAGGGGGATTCGAAAGTGGTGCGGCATTAGTTTTTCATCTGTAAATTGCTGAACACAGTTTGTGGTCGAGAAGAGGGGATGTAATTATCAAAAATATTCGAATGACTAATATACACAATAGGACAATAACGCGTTTTGGAATAAATCCATTCTCAAAACTATAACAGTACTCTCAGTATTTAGTTTCGAGAATGTAGTTATTCCGAAACGCGTCAACAAAGAAAAATATTGTAATGTTAGCAAAACTAGAAAATTTTACTCAAGTGTAAGAAATTAGGTGTTGTAGATAAATATTGTATTTAATTGTGAACCCCTACGTACTAAATCATAAATTTGTTATTAGAAATACGTTTTTTAAATAAAGGTTTTTTTTAAAAAGGTTTATATTTTATCATTTTAGTGAGAGGTAATTAATAAATAATTGTAAAGAAGAGTTATTTACTTACTGTGTCGCTCAAACTTTCCCACTCAGAAATTATTGGATGTAAGGAAAACATTATCCGAAAAAGTATTAAAATGTTACTTTCGTGTTCACTCTCTGAAATAAAATTTCAATTGCATTGGTTTCGAAAGAAGAGCAGGAAAATGTAATATAAACAAAAAAAATATTAAAGTCAATTTCTACTCAGGACTACAAAAATACATTTGTATTATAGTTACTTACTATTAAATAATTACAATTAATATAAATAAATTAACATAGCCTAACGTTATAACAGCTGTTCTACCAAATTACCTATACATGAAATCAGCTGTTTCATGAAATCATATGTTACCACTTATTTTAAAACATATTGGACAAATAACAATATTGCATATCTTACCCCTTTTGGGATAGGTTTTTCTCCAATATAAAACTAAAATTATTTCATTATTAAATTTAATTATGGAATAATTATTTGAAAAATTTGTAATAACCTCAAGTGCCATCCACTACAAGTTTAAAAAAATGTATTTGAAATTGAGTGGATGAATAAAAACGATTAGAAATTTGAACAAGATATATGTAGGGAGAGTGTGATTTAATTAAAGCAATCGAATAAAACGAAATCGATTGGTATTAGAGAGTGATGTGGGAGCCTTTCCATAGTGTTGCTATTTCTATTCAGCATGATGTTATTTTAACCTGGGTCTGGGGTCCTGAAACCTACCTAAACTTCTTAGTAATCCGCCTCTCGAGAATCCCAAAAAACTGACGGGAGAACCTCTCACAAATAAACCACCGATGTCCATCCAGGAACCCAGAAAGTTGCAACTGTGCCAATAGGAACTTGGAGCCTTCAATAGGGCATGAAAGTTTAAATCTATAATTCCCGGAAAGCAGTGCCACTTCCGGATGTAGCATCAAGCTCTATCCCGAACATTTCCGAATGCAAACATGGCGGTTAATGTTAACAGCTGATTTCTTCATCACTTAGACGTTTTTGAGGTTATGTTTAAATCATTTTCAAATGCAGTTTCTATTCATTCAGAAATATGCTTTATTTGAGCGAACTGTGAAACGTATGATTTCAAACAACTGTTTTATTACTCGAAGGTTATGTTGCCTTCTGCATTGAATGTGTTTGTGCCTTTTCAATAGGAAATTACAATATACAACAAATATGTTAGTAAAATTACTCCATGAAAAACGTTTATAACATAACTTACGTCCACAACGCCTTGCATGTTATACTTCAATGAAGGCGATCGGCCAGAAGTGATTCTGTCAGCTCTTCTTCCTCTATCGGCCAGGAGTGATTTTATGTTTTGCGCGGGAGAAAATCCACCTCATCCGTCACAAGGGACGATCTTCATATTCTACCTTCAAATAAGTAATAACATATGATTTCATACAACAGCTGTTTCAAGTTATAGGTTATGTTGTGGAACAGCTGTTCTAATACTTAGCCTATCTTACTATATTTATTGTACAATATTAAATAAAATGTTATAATTCAATAGTTTTTATCATTTAATAAATAATTTATTTTTAATTTAAAAAAGCTCACTGTAGTAAATTTGATATAATGATGATAAGTTATAAATTTTATTTAAAATCTTTATATAAGAATGTATTAGGCGAGTCTCACACTTTTTAACAATTCATTGCAAATAAATACGTTAAACATAAGTTGTATTCGTTAAATTTTTCAACATATAATAAAGGATTTTTATCAAATGCATTATTGCTACTACATTTAATAGCAACTAACAGTTAATAGCTACTATATTCTATTAAATCCTCTATTAACTATATTGTACAAATGGAGTATTGAGTATTATCGGCCATTTTTTTCTTTTAGTAATGTTTGTATGGAAAAATTACTATAGGTAAATCTGTAATAGAATAAATATTTCCAAATAAACATCTATCGCATAATTACGTTGGTCCTGTTTTTAAATTCTGCTAAAACTGTATAGTTGATCATTTCACAACGCCTCTACATGGAGTATGTGACAACATTTATACGTACACATTTGCAAAGAAATTTATTACATGCTATAAGACGAGAAAGTATTTAACAAAATAACATGCCAATTTTGCGTAAAGTTATATTTGACTTGATCTCCCTGAAAAAAAATAAGAGAAAGGTCATGTGTTCATTTCCAGAGATTTTGGTTCTTAAACTCAACAGTTTATCGGCTGGAGGCCTTAACAAGTGGTTAAGCAACGGTTTCCCACCGCTATTCAGAAGGTCGTGTCAAACACAGTAATTAAACTGAAGGCATTAACGTCTTTGAGTAGGATTTTCGGAATGACCTAGTTGTAGGACAAAGCGTGGTTATGGGACACTCATGACCAACGGGAATTACAAAACAGTTATTAAACAATGCGAATGTACTTTCTGGAAACGTTTGGCGATTTAAATTTGTCTATTAGGGTCATAGGTTTCACGCAAATGTGTTTTCAGTACGAAAGTACATATGTCATTGTGTTTTAGTATGGGACTCCAACATGGGAAACGTGCTTTGTGAAATTGCTTTCCTACCGCTCTATGCGAGGCTATAACGTCAGTCATATGCCGTAGGAGTCTTGCAATATCCATTCAAACATATTTTATTTCAAAGTGCAAGGTCGCCATAGAAGTAGCTTTAAGACCTTTTTTAAATGAATACTTCTTTGCCCTGCGTGAACAGAAAACCTGCACGGGGAAAAATCATCGAGTCGGCTTCACGTCTAACACACATGTGCTGTGTAGGGCTAAAACTATTTTATCTTAAAACAAGCTATAACAGGATTCCATGCAACAGCTGATTTTATGTTATATGGTTAGTTGTAGAACAGCTGTTTTGCTATTTTATTCAATTCCTTTAATTAAATCACACTTGCCCTTTATATATCTTGTACAAATTTCCAATCGTTAATAAAATACCTTTTATTCGCCCACTCAAGTTCAGATACATTTTTTAAACTTGCAGTGGATGATACTTGATGTTAAAACAACCTTTTTCTAAATGTTATTTAATTAATAATAAATTTAATAACGAATTAATTTTAGTTTTATATAGGAGAAAAACTTTTCACAAAAGGGGAAGCTATGCAATAGAGTTATTTCATCCCATTTGGGTTAAAATAAGTAGTGTTGAAATATGATTTTATAAAACAGCTGATTTTATGTTATAGGTTATGTGGTAGAACGGCTGTTGTAAAGCATAGGCTATGTTACTTTATTTATATTAATTGTAATTATTTAATAAAATGTAACCAAAATAAAAATTTTACTTTTTGACGAAGTAGGAATGACTTTAAAAATGTTTTTGTGTTTAATACTTTAACTCTAATATAAACTCGCGGCATGTATTACGCCGAAAACATAGCTCGCCGTGTTAATATTTCCCTTCGTACAGATTCTTCATAGCATTCATCATAAATATTGGAGTATTGTTGGAATTCGAGGCATCCAACAGGTGTCCCTAACATTCTGGAATAACTTCCCTTATCTCCTTCGTCTATCTGAGTTGGTATTTGGATGAAGAGATGTATCATTCCCTCTTAACCTACATTAGCACTTATACTAAGAAATTACCGACAAAAATGTATACCGATAGTTAATGCAGGGAAACATTTCACTGACAATTTTCGAGGTATATTAACGGTAAGAAACTGTTGATCGTAATGATATTATAAATATTATGATATTCATATTGTATGGTTTTGCACGTTTTTTAAAAATATTATTGCAGGCTATTGTAATTGGAAAGTATCAAAAAAATGTCTGTGTACAAAATACAATATCTTGCTTGACGGATTATTTACACTAAATTTACCAGGAAACTAAGAATAATAAAATAAGCAGTTAGGGTAGACGTATAATCATTTACGTACACATTGCCATTATCTCGGTTTGTTTATAAACACTTACTTTTGTGCATTATTTACATTTTAGTAATTGAAGTAACAATTGAAGCAATTCAAAACAAGTAACATAAGCCTACACAAAAATGATTTAAAGTCAATTCCTACGTAGCCCAAAAAAGACAGATTTTAATTTATTCTAGTTGCTTTTTATTAGATAGTTACAATCAATATAAATAAAGTCACCTGTATGTTAAAACAGCTGTTCCACCACGTAACCCATAACTTGAATTCATCTGCTTTATGAAAGTATATGTTATTACTTATTTTAAGCTAAGTGGGACGAAATAACTATATTGCATACCTGCATATTTTGTGAAAAGTTTTTCTCCAATGCAAAACTAAATTCAATTAATTAAATTTAATTAATGAATTAAAATTGGAAAAAATCTATGAACATGAAGTGTCATCCACAAAAAGCTTTATGTAACTGAACTTGAGAGGATGAATGAAAAGTATTTAATTAACGATTGAAATTTGAACAAGAGATATTGTAGAGAGGGAGGAAGGGAGTTTAGGAAGAGAGAGAGAGAGAGAGAGAGAGAGAGAGAGAGAGAGAGAGAGAGAGAGAGAGAGAGAGAGAGAGAGAGAGAGGAGGGTTATCATATAGCCTACTGAGTGTTTTAATTTCTTATCCAAATATAAGTATAGTTTATTGAGCTTTCCCTTCAGAGAAGAAAAATGACTTCGCGTAAACCTTCGCGACTGCAAAACCTGCTTGATATTCCACTGTCAAACAAAAGGTTTCTAACCATATTAAAGATGATACTCACGTGATGATGCGTATCAATGCTAACTTGAATAAATGAGGTGAAATTAATATGTTTTAAACATTAGCGTTTGGTTAAGGGAAAAATTACATCACTTCACTCATGTTATCTCGTGGCAAACTTTGTATTGTAGGAAATAATTTTAGGGTAAGGACCAAGTCTAAAATCTTTATGTTGTTGATATTCATGCAAGCGCAAGTGCTTGCGTGTGTGTTGTAAGTGCGTGCCAGCGCGCGCGTTTACTTCTTATTTTCTTCTTAATTTTACCAATTTTTCAAAACTAATTACTCATCATGTTGTAGTGATCACACTATTTCATGGTCCGTAACTGTGTGGCTTCATTGCAATGCTGGACTATTTCTGTAGCTTCTACTGAATCAACAACGTTATATAAACCTATACACAACATTCTTGGCCTAATTTTGCGCCATTGATTCATTAATAAAGTTTGCATCCACAGTTTGCTCAAGATGGCTCCCGCCAATACCGAGGTGTGTCTTGTCAGAGCCGTTAGGTTGATCTATGTAGTGGCTACGACCCATAGATAGGGGCTGTATCGGGAAGGAAAGCTAGAGTGGTGGGGAGGGCCGCGACTAGTGTTTGTACTACATGTTGGGGGGCGGATGCAACAATACTAACATTACTAACCAACCTGCAAGACAAGCAAGATTTTATACCAACAACCATTCGAAAGTAGATTACAATGTCAAGCAATAGTCTTGAAGAGCAATAAATACACTATGCTATTTGTATGAAACAAAAACCAATACTTTCCAAACATAAAAGTGGGCCAACCTTTGTAACCTATTTCCTGACAAATACAAAAAGTAATGGCTTCTAACGATAAATTTATTCCAAAAACCAGAAAGACAACATCGTGACGCCGAACTATTCTCATTATTTTAGTTTCGGATAAATGAGGAACCCAAAACAATAGATTACAATCATAAATCCCAATAATTATTCGAAACAAACTATTTTTAGGATCTAATTTTAGACCCCGCTCTCTTGAAACTGGTTTTATGTCGGTGGACAATGCCCGGTGGTGGATACAACTTGATAAATATACAATCGAGTGAATGAGTTTGTCTAGGCAATGTAGATAAGGGAGAAATATAGTTCCCTTGGAGATTCTGTAACATAAATCTTAATTTTTAGTTTAAACATCTTCCTGATTATTTAGCATAAGTTAAACTACTCGTGCGTGTAACACACACAAACACACACACACACACACACACACACAAACACACACAAACACACACAAACACAAATACAAACACACACTGCAACGGTGCATCACCCCGCCAACCTTCCACCTGTCGAAAGTTGTCTACCACCTAGTTACATGAGCAAGTATTAAAATCCCATCTAATAAGTAAACCCTGGGAACGTTGTCTATAAAGTGTATTTAAAGTCATGGTAAGGTCAGTGATCTGTCAT
>JBAIZL010000050.1:4902500-4970000 GCA_036971475.1 Prosapia bicincta
ATGTATACTTATCCATTCTATTAGTGTCACCCTTTCCTTATATATAGCCTATCCCTTCTATTAGTGTCACCCTCTCCTTATGTATATCCTATCCCTCCTATTAGTGTCACCCTCTCCTTATATATAGCCTATCCCTTCTATTAGTGTCACCCTCTCCTTATGTATATCCTATCCCTCCTATTAGTGTCACCCTCTCCTTATATATATCCTATCCATTCTATTAGTGTCACCCTCTCCTTATATATATCCTATCCCTTCTATTAGTGTCACCCTCTCCTTATATATATCCTATCCATTCTATTAGTGTCACCCTCTCCTTATGTATATCCTATCCATTCTATTAGTGTCACCCTCTCCTTATATATAGCCTATCCCTTCTATTAGTGTCACCCTCTCCTTATGTATATCCTATCCATTCTATTAGTGTCACCCTCTCCTTATATATATCCTATCCATTCTATTAGTGTCACCCTCTCCTTATGTATATCCTATCCATTCTATTAGTGTCAAACTCTCCTTATATATATCCTATCCATTCTATTAGTGTCACCCTCTCCTTATGTATATCCTATCCATTCTATTAGTGTCAAACTCTCCTTATATATATCCTATCCATTCTATTAGTGTCACCCTCTCCTTATATATAGCCTATCCCTTCTATTAGTGTCACCCTCTCCTTATGTATATCCTATCCCTCCTATTAGTGTCACCCTCTCCTTATATATATCCTATCCATTCTATTAGTGTCACCCTCTCCTTATATATATCCTATCCCTTCTATTAGTGTCACCCTCTCCTTATATATATCCTATCCATTCTATTAGTGTCACCCTCTCCTTATGTATATCCTATCCATTCTATTAGTGTCACCCTCTCCTTATGTATATCCTATCCCATCTACTAGTGTCACCCTTTCCATATGTATACTTATCCATTCTATTAGTGTCACCCTTTCCATATGTATCCTTATATATTCTATTAGTGTCACCCTCTCCTTATATATATCCTATCCATTCTATTAGTGTCACCCTCTCCTTATGTATATCCTATCCATTCTATTAGTGTCACCCTCTCCTTGTGTATATCCTATCCCTTCTATTAGTGTCACCCTCTCCTTATATATAGCCTATCCCTTCTATTAGTGTCACCCTCTCCTTTTGTATATCCTATCCCTCCTATTAGTGTCACCCTCTCCTTATATATAGCCTATCCCTTCTATTAGTGTCAACCTCTCCTTATATATAGCCTATCCCTTCTATTAGTGTCACCCTCTCCTTATGTATATCCTATCCTTTCTATTAGTGTCACCCTCTCCCTATGTATATCCTATCCCTTCTATTAGTGTCACCCTTTCCATATGTATCCTTATATATTCTATTAGTGTCACCCTTTCCATATGTATCCTTATATATTCTATTAGTGTCACCCCTTCCATATGTATCCTTATCCATTCTATTAGTGTCACCCTTTCCATATGTATCCTTATATATTTTATTAGTGTCACCCTCTCCTTATATATATCCTATCCATTCTATTAGTGTCACCCTCTCCTTATGTATATCCTATCCATTCTATTAGTGTCACCCTCTCCATATGTATATCCTATCCATTCTATTAGTGTCACCCTCTCCTTATGTATATCCTATCCCTTCTATTAGTGTCACCCTCTCCTTATGTATATCCTATCCATTCTATTAGTGTCACCCTCTCCTTATGTATATACTATCCATTCTATTAGTGTCACCCTCTCCATATGTATATCCTATCCATTCTATTAGTGTCACCCTCTCCTAATGTATAGCCTATCCCTTCTATTAGTGTCAACCTCTCCTTATATATAGCCTATCCATTCTATTAGTGTCACCCTCTCCTTATGTATATCCTATCCATTCTATTAGTGTCACCCTCTCCATATGTATATCCTATCCATTCTATTAGTGTCACCCTCTCCATATGTATATCCTATCCATTCTATTAGTGTCACCCTCTCCTTGTGTATATCCTATCCATTCTATTAGTGTCACCCTCTCCTTATGTATATCCTATCCATTCTATTAGTGTCACCCTCTCCTTATATATATATCCTATCCATTCTATTAGTGTCATACTCTCCATATGTATATCCTATCCATTCTATTAGTGTCACCCTCTCCTTATATATATCATATATATTCTATTAGTGTCGACCTCTCCTTGTGTATATCCTATCCATTCTATTAGTGTCACCCTCTCCTTATGTATATCCTATCCATTCTATTAGTGTCACCCTCTCCTTATGTATATCCTATCAATTCTATTAGTGTAACCCTCTCCTTATATATATCCTATCCATTCTATTAGTGTCACCCTCTCCTTATGTATATCCTATCCATTCTATTAGTGTCACCCTCTCCTTGTGTATATCCTATCCATTCTATTAGTGTCACCCTCTCCTTATGTATATCCTATCCATTCTATTAGTGTCACCCTCTCCTTATGTATATCCTATCCCTTCTATTAGTGTCACCCTCTCCTTATATATATCCTATCCCTTCTATTAGTGTCACTCTCTCCTTATATATATCCTATCTATTCTATTAGTGTCGACCTCTCCTTATGTATATCCTATCCATTCTATTAGTGTAACCCTCTCCTTATATATATCCTATCCATTCTATTAGTGTCACCCTCTCCTTATGTATATCCTATCCATTCTATTAGTGTCACCCTCTCCTTGTGTATATCCTATCCATTCTATTAGTGTCACCCTCTCCTTATGTATATCCTATCCATTCTATTAGTGTCACCCTCTCCTTATGTATATCCTATCCCTTCTATTAGTGTCACCCTCTCCTTATGTATATCCTATCCATTCTATTAGTGTCACCCTCTCCTTGTGTATATCCTATCCATTCTATTAGTGTCACCCTCTCCTTATATATATCCTATCCATTCTATTAGTGTCACCCTCTCCTTATATATATCCTATCCATTCTATTAGTGTCACCCTCTCCTTGTGTATATCCTATCCATTCTATTAGTGTCACCCTCTCCTTATGTATATCCTATCCATTCTATTAGTGTCACCCTCTCCTTATGTATATCCTATCCATTCTATTAGTGTCACCCTCTCCTTATATATATCCTATCCATTCTATTAGTGTCACCCTCTCCTTATATATATCCTATCCATTCTATTAGTGTCACCCTCTCCTTATATATATCCTATCCATTCTATTAGTGTCATCCTCTCCTTATGTATATCCTATCCATTCTATTAGTGTCACCCTCTACATATGTATATCCTATCCATTCTATTAGTGTCACCCTCTCCTTATATATATCCTATCCATTCTATTAGTGTCACCCTCTCCTTGTGTATATCCTATCCATTCTATTAGTGTCACCCTCTCCTTATGTATATCCTATCCATTCTATTAGTGTCACCCTCTCCTTATGTATATCCTATCCATTCTATTAGTGTCACCCTCTCCTTATATATATCCTATCCATTCTATTAGTGTCACCCTCTCCTTATATATATCCTATCCATTCTATTAGTGTCACCCTCTCCTTATGTATATCCTATCCCTTCTATTAGTGTCACCCTCTCCTTATATATATCCTATCCATTCTATTAGTGTCACCCTCTCCATGTGTATATCCTATCCATTCTATTGGTGTCACCCTCTCCTTATATATATCCTATCCATTCTATTAGTGTCACCCTCTCCTTATATATATCCTATCCATTCTATTAGTGTCACCCTCTCCTTGTGTATATCCTATCCATTCTATTAGTGTCACCCTCTCCTTATGTATATCCTATCCATTCTATTAGTGTCACCCTCTCCTTATGTATATCCTATCCATTCTATTAGTGTCACCCTTTCCTTATATATATCCTATCCATTCTATTAGTGTCACCCTCTCCTTATATATATCCTATCCATTCTATTAGTGTCACCCTCTCCTTATATATATCCTATCCATTCTATTAGTGTCACCCTCTCCTTGTGTATATCCTATCCATTCTATTAGTGTCACCCTCTCCTTATGTATATCCTATCCATTCTATTAGAGTCACCCTCTCCTTATGTATATCCTATCCATTCTATTAGTGTCACCCTCTCCTTATGTATATCCTATCCATTCTATTAGTGTCACCCTCTCCTTATGTATATCCTATCCATTCTATTAGTGTCACCCTCTCCTTATATATATCCTATCCATTCTATTAGTGTCACCCTCTCCGTATGTATATCCTATCCATTCTATTAGTGTCACCCTCTCCTTATGTATATCCTATCCATTCTATTAGTGTCACCCTCTCCTCATGTATATCCTATCCATTCTATTATTGTCACCCTCTCCTTATATATATCCTATCCATTCTATTAGTGTCACCCTCTCCTTATATATATCCTATCCATTCTATTAGTGTCATCCTCTCCTTATGTATATCCTATCCATTCTATTAGTGTCACCCTCTCCATATCTATATCCTATCCATTCTATTAGTGTCACCCTCTCCCTATATATATCCTATCCATTCTATTAGTGTCTCCCTCTCCTTGTGTATATCCTATCCATTCTATTAGTGTCAGCCTCTCCTTATGTATATCCTATCCATTCTATTAGTGTCACCCTCTCCTTATATATATCCTATCCATTCTATTAGTGTCATCCCCTCCTTATGTATATCCTATCCATTCTATTAGTGTCACCCTCTCAATATGTATATCCTATCCATTCTATTAGTGTCACCCTCTCCTTATGTATATCCTATCCCTTCTCTTAGTGTCACCCTCTCCTTATATATAGCCTATCCCTTCTATTAGTGTCAACCTCTCCTTATATATAGCCTATCCATTCTATTAGTGTCACCCTCTCCATATGTATATCCTATCCATTCTATTAGTGTCACCCTCTCCTTGTGTATATCCTATCCATTCTATTAGTGTCACCCTCTCCTTATGTATATCCTATCCATTCTATTAGTGTCACCCACTCCTTATGTATATCCTATCCCTTCTATTAGTGTCACCCTCTCCTTGTGTATATCCTATCCATTCTATTAGTGTCAGCCTCTCCTTATGTATATCATATCCATTCTATTAGTGTCACCCTCTCCTTATATATATCCTATCCATTCTATTAGTGTCATCCTCTCCTTATGTATATCCTATCCATTCTATTAGTGTCACCCTCTCTATATGTATATCCTATCCATTCTATTAGTGTCACCCTCTCCTTATGTATATCCTATCCCTTCTATTAGTGTCACCCTCTCCTTATATATAGCCTATCCATTCTATTAGTGTCACCCTCTCCTTATGTATATCCTATCCATTCTATTAGTATCACCCTTTCCTTATGTATATCCTATCCCTTCTATTAGTGTCACCCTGTCCATATGTACATCCTATCCCTTCTATTAGTGTCACCCTCTCCTTATGTATATCCTATCCATTCTATTAGTGTCACCCTCTCCTTGTGTATATCCTATCCCTTCTATTAGTGTCACCCTCTCCTTGTCTATATCCTATCCCTTCTATTAGTGTCACCCTCTCCTTATGTATATCCTATCCATTCTATTAGTGTCACCCTCTCCTTATGTACATCCTATCCCTTCTATTAGTGTCACCCTCTCCTTATGTATATCCTATCCCTTCTACTAGTGTCACCCTCTCCATATGTATATCCTATCCCTTCTACTAATGTCACCCTCTCCATATGTATATCCTATCCATTCTACTAGTGTCACCCTCTCCATATGTATATCCTATCCCTTCTACTAGTGTCACCCTCTTCATATGTATATCCTATCCCTTCTACTAGTGTCACCCTCTCCATATGTATATCCTATCCCTTCTATTAGTGTCACCCTCTCCATATGTATTTCCTATCCATTCTATTAGTGTCACCCTCCCCTTATGTATATCCTTTCTTTTTTATTAGTGCCAACCTCTCCCTATGTATATCCTATCCCTTCTATTAGTGTCACCCTCTCCTTATGTATATCCTATCCCTTCTATTAGTGTCACCGTCTCCTTATATATATCCTATACATTCTATTAATGTCACCCTTTCCTTATATATATCCTATCCCTTCTATTAGTGTCACCCTCTCCTTATATATATCCTATCCCTTCTACTAGTGTCACCCTCTCTTTACACATATCCTATCCCTTCTATTAGTGTCACCCTCTCCTTATATATATCCTATCCCTTCTATTAGTGTCACCCTCTCCATATATATATCCTATCCATTCTATTAGTGTCACCCTTTCCATATATATATCCTATCCATTCTATTAGTGTCACCGTCTCCTTATATATATCCTATCCCTTCTATTAGTGTCACCCTCTCCATATATATATCCTATCCATTCTATTAGTGTCACCCTTTCCATATATATATCCTATCCATTCTATTAGTGTCACCCTCTCCATATATATATCCTATCCATTCTATTAGTGTCACCCTTTCCATATATATATCCTATCCATTCTATTAGTGTCACCGTCTCCTTATATATATCCTATCCCTTCTATTAGTGTCACCCTCTCCATATATATATCCTATCCATTCTATTAGTGTCACCCTCTCCATATATATATCCTATCCCTTCTATTAGTGTCACCCTCTCCATATATATATCCTATCCCATCTATTAGTGTCACCCTCTCCTTATGTATATCCTATCCCATCTATTAGTGTCACCCTCTCCTTATGTATATCCTATCCATTCTATTAGTGTCACCGTCTCCTTATATATATCCTATCCCTTCTATTAGTGTTACCCTCTCCTTATATATATCCTATCCCTTCTACTAGTGTCACCCTCTCCATATATATATCCTATCCCTTCTATTAGTGTCACCCTCTCCTATATATATATCCTATCCATTCTATTAGTGTCGCCCTCTCTTTATATATATCCTATCCATTCTATTAGTGTCACCCTCTCCTTATATATATCCTATCCCTTCTACTAGTGTCACCCTCTCCTTATATATATCCTATCCCTTCTATTAGTGTCATCCTCTCCTTATGTATATCCTTTCCATTCTATTAGTGTCACCCTCTCCTTATTTATATCCTATCCCTTCTACTAGTGTCACCATCTCCTTATGTATATCATATCCATTCTATTAGTGTCACCCTCCCCTTATATATATCCTATCCCATCTATTAGTGTCACCCTCTCCCTATATATATCCTATCCCTTCTATTAGTGTCATCCTCTCCTTATGTATATCCTATCCATTCTATTAGTGTCACCCTCTCCTTATGTATATCCTATCCCTTCTACTAGTGTCACCCTCTCCTTATGTATATCCTATCCCTTCTACTAGTGTCACCCACTCCTTATGTATATCCTATCCATTCTATTAGTGTCACCCTCCCCTTATATATATCCTATCCCTTCTATTAGTGTCATCCTCTCCTTATGTATATCCTATCCATTCTATTAGTGTCACCCTCTCCTTATGTATATCCTATCCTTTCTACTAGTGTCACCCTCTCCTTATGTATATCCTATCCATTGTATTAGTGTCACCCTTTCCTTATATATATCCTATCCCATATATTAGTGTCACCCTCTCCTTATGTATATCCTATCCATTCTATTAGTGTCACCCTCTCCTTATGTATATCCTATCCATTCTATTAGTGTCACCCTCTCCTTATGTATATCCTATCCCTTCTACTAATGTCACCCTCTCCTTATGTATATCCTATCCATTCTATTAGTGTCACCCTCTCCTTATATATATCCTATCCCATCTATTAGTGTCACCCTCTCCTTATGTATATCCTATATATTCTATTAGTGTCACCGTCTCCTTATATATATCCTATCCCTTCTATTAGTATCACCCTCTCCTTATATATATCCTATCCCTTCTACTAGTGTCACCCTTTCCTTATGTATATCCTATCCCTTCTATTAGTGTCACCCTCTCCTTATATATATCCTATCCATTCTATTAGTGTTACCCTCTCATTATGTATATCCTATCCCTTCTATTAGTGTCACCCTCTCCTGATATATATCCTATCCCTTCTATTAGTGTCACCCTCTCCTTATATATATCCTATCCCTTCTATTAGTGTCACCCTCTCCATATATATATCCTATTCATTCTATTAGTGTCACCCTCTCCTTATATATATCCTATCCCATCTATTAGTGTCACCCTCTCCTTATGTATATCCTATCCCATCTATTAGTGTCACCCTCTCCTTATGTATATCCTATCCATTCTATTAGTGTCACCGTCTCCTTATATATATCCTATCCCTTCTATTAGTGTCACCCTCTCCTTATATATATCCTATCCCTTCTACTAGTGTCACCCTCTCCATATATATATATCCTATCCCTTCTATTAGTGTCACCCTCTCCTTATATATATCCTATCCCTTCTATTAGTGTCACCCTCTCCTTATTAATATCCTATCCCATCTATTAGTGTCACCCTCTCCTTATGTATATCCTATCCATTCTACTAGTGTCACCCTCTCCATATATATATCCTATCCCTTCTATTAGTGTCACCCTCTCCATATATATATCCTATCCATTCTATTAGTGTCGCCCTCTCCTTATATATATCCTCTCCATTCTATTAGTGTCACCCTCTCCATATATATATCCTATCCATTCTATTAGTGTCACCCTTTCCATATATATATCCTATCCATTCTATTAGTGTCACCGTCTCCTTATATATATCCTATCCCTTCTATTAGTGTCACCCTCTCCATTTATATATCCTATCCATTCTATTAGTGTCACCCTCTCCTTATATATATCCTATCCATTCTATTAGTGTCACCGTCTCCTTATATATATCCTATCCATTCTATTAGTGTCACCCTTTCCATATATATATCCTATCCATACTATTATTGTCACCCTCTCCATATATATATCCTATCCATTCTATTAGTGTCATCCTTTCCATATATATATCTTATCCATTCTATTAGTGTCACCCTCTCCATATATATATCCTATCCATTCTATTAGTGTCACCCTTTCCATATATATATCCTATCCATTCTATTAGTGTCACCCTCTCCATATATATATCCTTTCCATTCTGTTAGTGTCACCCTTTCCATATATATATCCTATCCATTCTATTAGTGTCACCGTCTCCTTATATATATCCTATCCCTTCTATTAGTGTCACCCTCTCCATATATATATCCTATCCATTCTATTAGTGTCACCCTTTCCATATATATATCCTATCCATTCTATTAGTGTCACCCTCTCCATATATATATCCTATCCATTCTATTAGTGTCACCCTTTCCATATATATATCCTATCCATTCTATTAGTGTCACCGTCTCCTTATATATATCCTATCCCTTCTATTAGTGTAACCCTCTCCATATATATATCCTATCCTTTCTATTAGTGTCACCCTCTCCTTATGTATATCCTATCCATTCTATTAGTGTCACCCTCTCCTTATGTATATCCTATCCCTTCTATTAGTGTCACCCTCTCCTTATGTATATCCTATCCCTTCTATTAGTGTCACCCTCTCCTTATATATATCCTATCCATTCTATTAGTGTCGCCCTCTCTTTATGTATATCCTATCCATTCTATTAGTGTCACCCTCTCCATATATATATATCCTATCCATTCTATTAGTGTCACCCTCACCTTATGTATATCCTATCCATTCTATTAGTGTCACCCTCTCCTTATGTATATCCTATCCATTCTATTAGTGTCACCCTCTCCTTATGTATTTCCTATCCCTTCTACTAGTGTCACCCTCTCCATATGTATTTCCTATCCCTTCTATTAGTGTCACCCTCTCCATATGTATATCCTATCCATTCTATTAGTGTCACCCTCCCCTTATGTATATCCTATCTTTTTTGTTAGTGCCAACCTCTCCCTATGTATATCCTATCCCTTCTATTAGTGTCACCCTCTCCTTATATATATCATATCCCTTCTATTAGTGTCACCGTCTCCTTATATATATCCTATCCCATCTATTAGTGTCACCCTCTCCTTATGTATATCCTATCCCTTCTATTAGTGTCACCCTCTCCTTATGTATATCCTATCCCTTCTATTAGTGTCACCCTCTCCTTATGTATATCCTATCCCTTCTATTAGTGTCACCCTCTCCTTATGTATATCCTATCCCTTCTATTAGTGTCACCCTCTCCTTATGTATATCCTATCCATTCTATTAGTGTCACCCTCTCCTTATATATATCCTATCCCATCTATTAGTGTCACCCTCTCCCTATGTATATCCTATCCCATCTATTAGTGTCACCCTTTCCTTATATATATCCTATCCCATCTATTAGTGTCACCCTCCCCTTATGTATATCCTATCCCTTCTATTAGTGTCACCCTCTCCTTATGTATATCCTTATCCCTTCTATTAGTGTCACCCTCTCCATATGTATATCCTTATCCCTTCTATTAGTCTCACCGTCTCATTATATATATCCTATCCCTTCTATTAGTGTCACCCTCTCCTTATATATATCCTATCCCTTCTATTAGTGTCACCCTCTCCTTATGTATATCCTATCCATTCTATTAGTGTCACCCTCTCCTTATGTATATCCTATCCATTCTATTAGTGTCGCCCTCTCCTTATGTATATCCTATCCCTTCTACTAGTGTCACCCTCTCCTTATATATATTCTATCCATTCTATTAGTGTCACCCTCTCCTATATATATATATCCTATCCATTCTATTAGTGTCGCCCTCTCTTTATATATATCCTATCCCTTCTATTAGTGTCACCCTCTCCTTATGTATATCCTATCCATTCTATTAGTGTCACCCTCTCAATATGTATATCCTATCCATTCTATTAGTGTCACCCTCTCCTTATGTATATCCTATCCCTTCTCTTAGTGTCACCCTCTCCTTATATATAGCCTATCCCTTCTATTAGTGTCAACCTCTCCTTATATATAGCCTATCCATTCTATTAGTGTCACCCTCTCCATATGTATATCCTATCCATTCTATTAGTGTCACCGTCTCCTTATATATATCCTATCCCTTCTATTAGTGTAACCCTCTCCATATATATATCCTATCCTTTCTATTAGTGTCACCCTCTCCTTATGTATATCCTATCCATTCTATTAGTGTCACCCTCTCCTTATGTATATCCTATCCCTTCTATTAGTGTCACCCTCTCCTTATGTATATCCTATCCCTTCTATTAGTGTCACCCTCTCCTTATATATATCCTATCCATTCTATTAGTGTCGCCCTCTCTTTATGTATATCCTATCCATTCTATTAGTGTCACCCTCTCCATATATATATCCTATCCATTCTATTAGTGTCACCCTCACCTTATGTATATCCTATCCATTCTATTAGTGTCACCCTCTCCTTATGTATATCCTATCCATTCTATTAGTGTCACCCTCTCCTTATGTATTTCCTATCCCTTCTACTAGTGTCACCCTCTCCATATGTATTTCCTATCCCTTCTATTAGTGTCACCCTCTCCATATGTATATCCTATCTATTCTATTAGTGTCACCCTCCCCTTATGTATATCCTATCTTTTTTGTTAGTGCCAACCTCTCCCTATGTATATCCTATCCCTTCTATTAGTGTCACCCTCTCCTTATATATATCATATCCCTTCTATTAGTGTCACCGTCTCCTTATATATATCCTATCCCATCTATTAGTGTCACCCTCTCCTTATGTATATCCTATCCCTTCTATTAGTGTCACCCTCTCCTTATGTATATCCTATCCCTTCTATTAGTGTCACCCTCTCCTTATGTATATCCTATCCCTTCTATTAGTGTCACCCTCTCCTTATGTATATCCTATCCCTTCTATTAGTGTCACCCTCTCCTTATGTATATCCTATCCATTCTATTAGTGTCACCCTCTCCTTATATATATCCTATCCCATCTATTAGTGTCACCCTCTCCCTATGTATATCCTATCCCATCTATTAGTGTCACCCTTTCCTTATATATATCCTATCCCATCTATTAGTGTCACCCTCCCCTTATGTATATCCTATCCCTTCTATTAGTGTCACCCTCTAATTATGTATATCCTTATCCCTTCTATTAGTGTCACCCTCTCCATATGTATATCCTTATCCCTTCTATTAGTCTCACCGTCTCATTATATATATCCTATCCCTTCTATTAGTGTCACCCTCTCCTTATATATATCCTATCCCTTCTATTAGTGTCACCCTCTCCTTATGTATATCCTATCCATTCTATTAGTGTCACCCTCTCCTTATGTATATCCTATCCATTCTATTAGTGTCGCCCTCTCCTTATGTATATCCTATCCCTTCTACTAGTGTCACCCTCTCCTTATATATATTCTATCCATTCTATTAGTGTCACCCTCTCCTATATATATATATCCTATCCATTCTATTAGTGTCGCCCTCTCTTTATATATATCCTATCCATTCTATTAGTGTCACCCTCTCCTTATGTATATCCTATCCATTCTATTAGTGTCACCCTCTCCTTATATATATCCTATCCCATCTATTAGTGTCACCCTCTCCCTATGTATATCCTTATCCCTTCTACTTGTGTTACCGTCTCCATATATATAGCCTATCCATTCTATTAGTGTCACCCTCTCCTATATATATATCCTATCCATTCTATTAGTGTCGCCCTCTCTTTATATATATCCTATCCATTCTATTAGTGTCACCCTCTCCTATATATATATCCTATCCATTCTATTAGTGTCTCCCTCTCTTTATATATATCCTATCCATTCTATTAGTGTCACCCTCTCCTTATTTATATCCTATCCATTCTATTAGTGTCACCCTCTCCTTATGTATATCCTATCCATTCTATTAGTGTCACCCTCTCCTTATGTATATCCTATCCATTCTATTAGTGTCGCCCTCTCCTTATGTATATCCTATCCCTTCTACTAGTGTCACCCTCTCCTTATATATATCCTATCCATTCTATTAGTGTCACCCTCTCCTATATATATATATCCTATCCATTCTATTAGTGTCGCCCTCTCATTATATATATCCTATCCATTCTATTAGTGTCACCCTCAACTTATATATATCCTATCCATTCTATTAGTGTCACCCTCTCCTTATGTATATCCTATCCCTTCTATTAGTGTCACCCTCTCCTTATGTATATCCTATCCATTCTATTAGTGTCACCCTCTCCCTATATATATCCTATCCCATCTATTAGTGTCACCCTCTCCTTATGTATATCCTATCCATTCTATTAGTGTCGCCCTCTCCTTATGTATATCCTATCCCTTCTACTAGTGTCACCCTCTCCTTATATATATCCTATCCATTCTATTAGTGTCACCCTCTCCTATATATATATCCTATCCATTCTATTAGTGTCGCCCTCTCTTTATATATATCCTATCCATTCTATTAGTGTCACCCTCTCCTTATATATATCCTATCCATTCTATTAGTGTCACAATCTCCTTATATATATCCTATCCATTCTATTAGTGTCACCCTCTCCTTATATATATCCTATCCCTTCTATTAGTGTCACCCTCTCCTTATGTATATCCTATCCATTCTATTAGTGTCACCCTCTCCTTATATATATCCTATCCATTCTATTAGTGTCATCCTCTCCTTATGTATATCCTATCCATTCTATTAGTGTCACCCTCTCCATATCTATATCCTATCCATTCTATTAGTGTCACCCTCTCCTTATATATATCCTATCCATTCTATTAGTGTCACCCTCTCCTTGTGTATATCCTATCCATTCTATTAGTGTCAGCCTCTCCTTATGTATATCCTATCCATTCTATTAGTGTCACCCTCTCCTTATATATATCCTATCCATTCTATTAGTGTCATCCTCTCCTTATGTATATCCTATCCATTCTATTAGTGTCACCCTCTCCATATGTATATCCTATCCATTCTATTAGTGTCACCCTCTCCTTATGTATATCCTATCCCTTCTATTAGTGTCACCCTCTCCTTATATATAGCCTATCCCTTCTATTAGTGTCAACCTCTCCTTATATATAGCCTATCCATTCTATTAGTGTCACCCTCTCCTTATGTATATCCTATCCATTCTATTAGTGTCACCCTCTCCATATGTATATCCTATGCATTCTATTAGTGTCACCCTCTCCATATGTATATACTATCCATTCTATTAGTGTCACCCTCTCCTTGTGTATATCCTATCCATTCTATTAGTGTCACCCTCTCCTTATGTATATCTTATCCATTCTATTAGTGTCACCCTCTCCTTATGTATATCCTATCCATTCTATTAGTGTCACCCACTCCTTATGTATATCCTATCCCTTCTATTAGTGTCACCCTCTCCTTGTGTATATCCTATCCATTCTATTAGTGTCAGCCTCTCCTTATGTATATCCTATCCATTCTATTAGTGTCACCCTCTCCTTATATATATCCTATCCATTCTATTAGTGTCATCCTCTCCTTATGTATATCCTATCCATTCTATTAGTGTCACCCTCTCCATATGTATATCCTATCCATTCTATTACTGTCACCCTCTCCTTATGTATATCCTATCCCTTCTATTAGTGTCACCCTCTCCTTATATATAGCCTATCCATTCTATTAGTGTCACCCTCTCCTTATGTATATCCTATCCATTCTATTAGTATCACCCTTTCCTTATGTATATCCTGGCCCTTCTATTAGTGTCACCCTGTCCATATGTACATCCTATCCCTTCTATTAGTGTCACCCTCTCCTCATGTATATCCTATCCATTCTATTAGTGTCACCCTCTCCTTGTGTATATCCTATCCCTTCTATTAGTGTCACCCTCTCCTTGTCTATATCCTATCCCTTCTATTAGTGTCACCCTCTCCTTATGTATATCCTATCCATTCTATTAGTGTCACCCTCTCCTTGTGTATATCCTATCCCTTCTATTAGTGTCACCCTCTCCTTATATATAGCCTATCCCTTCTATTAGTGTCACCCTCTCCTTATTTATATCCTATCCATTCTATTAGTGTCACCCTCTCCTTATGTACATCCTATCCCTTCTATTAGTGTCACCCTCTCCTTATGTATATCCTATCCCTTCTACTAGTGTCACCCTCTCCATATGTACATCCTATCCCTTCTATTAGTGTCACCCTCTCCATATGTATATCCTATCCATTCTATTAGTGTCACCCTCCCCTTATGTATATCCTATCTTTTTTATTAGTGCCAACCTTTCCCTATGTATATCCTATCCCTTCTACTAGTGTCACCCTCTCCAAATGTACATCCTATCCCTTCTATTAGTGTCACCCTCTCCATATGTATATCCTATCCATTCTATTAGTGTCACCCTCCCCTTATGTATATCCTATCTTTTTTATTAGTGCCAACCTTTCCCTATGTATATCTTATCCCTTCTATTAGTGTCACCCTCTCCTTATGTATATCTTATCCCTTCTATTAGTGTCACCCTCTCCATATGTATATCCTATCCCTTCTACTAATGTCACCCTCTCCATATGTATATCCTATCCATTCTACTAGTGTCACCCTCTCCATATGTATATCCTATCCCTTCTACTAGTGTCACCCTCTTCATATGTATATCCTATCCCTTCTACTAGTGTCACCCTCTCCATATGTATATCCTATCCCTTCTACTAGTGTCACCCTCTCCATATGTATTTCCTATCCATTCTATTAGTGTCACCCTCCCCTTATGTATATCCTTTCTTTTTTATTAGTGCCAACCTCTCCCTATGTATATCCTATCCCTTCTATTAGTGTCACCCTCTCCTTATGTATATCCTATCCCTTCTATTAGTGTCACCGTCTCCTTATATATATCCTATACATTCTATTAGTGTCACCCTCTCCTTATATATATCCTATCCCTTCTATTAGTGTCACCCTCTCCTTATATATATCCTATCCCTTCTACTAGTGTCACCCTCTCTTTACACATATCCTATCCCTTCTATTAGTGTCACCCTCTCCTTATATATATCCTATCCCTTCTATTAGTGTCACCCTCTCCATATATATATCCTATCCATTCTATTAGTGTCACCCTTTCCATATATATATCCTATCCATTCTATTAGTGTCACCGTCTCCTTATATATATCCTATCCCTTCTATTAGTGTCACCCTCTCCATATATATATCCTATCCATTCTATTAGTGTCACCCTTTCCATATATATATCCTATCAATTCTATTAGTGTCACCCTCTCCATATATATATCCTATCCATTCTATTAGTGTCACCCTTTCCATATATATATCCTATCCATTCTATTAGTGTCACCGTCTCCTTATATATATCCTATCCCTTCTATTAGTGTCACCCTCTCCATATATATATCCTATCCATTCTATTAGTGTCACCCTCTCCATATATATATCCTATCCCTTCTATTAGTGTCACCCTCTCCATATATATATATCCTATCCCATCTATTAGTGTCACCCTCTCCTTATGTATTTCCTATCCCATCTATTAGTGTCACCCTCTCCTTATGTATATCCTATCCATTCTATTAGTGTCACCGTCTCCTTATATATATCCTATCCCTTCTATTAGTGTCACCCTCTCCTTATATATATCCTATCCCTTCTACTAGTGTCACCCTCTCCATATATATATCCTATCCCTTCTATTAGTGTCACCCTCTCCTATATATATATCCTATCCATTCTATTAGTGTCGCCCTCTCTTTATATATATCCTATCCATTCTATTAGTGTCACCCTCTCCTTATATATATCCTATCCCTTCTACTAGTGTCACCCTCTCCTTATATATATCCTATCCCTTCTATTAGTGTCATCCTCTCCTTATGTATATCCTTTCCATTCTATTAGTGTCACCCTCTCCTTATTTATATCCTATCCCTTCTACCAGTGTCACCATCTCTTTATGTATATCCTATCCATTCTATTAGTGTCACCCTCCCCATATATATATCCTATCCCATCTATTAGTGTCACCCTCTCCTTATATATATCCTATCCCTTCTATTAGTGTCATCCTCTCCTTATGTATATCCTATCCATTCTATTAGTGTCACCCTCTCCTTATGTATATCCTATCCATTCTATTAGTGTCACCCTCTCCTTATATATATCCTATCCCATCTATTAGTGTCACCCTCTCCTTATGTATATCCTATCCATTCTATTAGTGTCGCCCTCTCCTTATGTATATCCTATCCCTTCTACTAGTGTCACCCTCTCCTTATATATATCCTATCCATTCTATTAGTGTCACCCTCTCCTATATATATATATCCTATCCATTCTATTAGTGTCGCCCTCTCTTTATATATATCCTATCCATTCTATTAGTGTCACCCTCTCCTTATATATATCCTATCCCTTCTATTAGTGTCACCCTCTCCTTATGTATATCCTATCCATTCTATTAGTGTCACCCTCTCCCTATATATATCCTATCCATTCTATTAGTGTCACCCTCTCCTTATATATATCCTATCCCTTCTATTAGTGTCACCCTCTCCTTATGTATATCCTATCCATTCTATTAGTGTCACCCTCTCCTTATATATATCCTATCCATTCTATTAGTGTCATCCTCTCCTTATGTATATCCTATCCATTCTATTAGTGTCACCCTCTCCATATCTATATACTATCCATTCTATTAGTGTCACCCTCTCCTTATATATATCCTATCCATTCTATTAGTGTCACCCTCTCCTTGTGTATATCCTATCAATTCTATTAGTGTCAGCCTCTCCTTATGTATATCCTATCCATTCTATTAGTGTCACCCTCTCCTTATATATATCCTATCCATTCTATTAGTGTCATCCTCTCCTTATGTATATCCTATCCATTCTATTAGTGTCACCCTCTCCATATGTATATCCTATCCATTCTATTAGTGTCACCCTCTCCTTATGTATATCCTATCCCTTCTATTAGTGTCACCCTCTCCTTACATATAGCCTATCCCTTCTATTAGTGTCAACCTCTCCTTATATATAGCCTATCCATTCTATTAGTGTCACCCTCTCCTTATGTATATCCTATCCATTCTATTAGTGTCACCCTCTCCATATGTATATCCTATCCATTCTATTAGTGTCACCCTCTCCATATGTATATCCTATCCATTCTATTAGTGTCACCCTCTCCTTGTGTATATCCTATCCATTCTATTAGTGTCACCCTCTCCTTATGTATATCCTATCCATTCTATTAGTGTCACCCTCTCCTTATGTATATCCTATCCATTCTATTAGTGTCACCCACTCCTTATGTATATCCTATCCCTTCTATTAGTGTCACCCTCTCCTTGTGTATATCCTATCCATTCTATTAGTGTCAGCCTCTCCTTATGTATATCCTATCCATTCTATTAGTGTCACCCTCTCCTTATATATATCCTATCCATTCTATTAGTGTCATCCTCTCCTTATGTATATCCTATCCATTCTATTAGTGTCACCCTCTCCATATGTATATCCTATCCATTCTATTATTGTCACCCTCTCCTTATGTATATCCTATCCCTTCTATTAGTGTCACCCTCTCCTTATATATAGCCTATCCATTCTATTAGTGTCACCCTCTCCTTATGTATATCCTATCCATTCTATTAGTATCACCCTTTCCTTATGTATATCCTATCCCTTCTATTAGTGTCACCCTGTCCATATGTACATCCTATCCCTTCTATTAGTGTCACCCTCTCCTTATGTATATCCTATCCATTCTATTAGTGTCACCCTCTCCTTGTGTATATCCTATCCCTTCTATTAGTGTCAACCTCTCCTTGTCTATATCCTATCCCTTCTATTAGTGTCACCCTCTCCTTATGTATATTCTATCCATTCTATTAGTGTCACCCTCTCCTTGTGTATATCCTATCCCTTCTATTAGTGTCACCCTCTCCTTATATATAGCCTATCCCTTCTATTAGTGTCACCCTCTCCTTATGTATATCCTATCCATTCTATTAGTGTCACCCTCTCCTTATGTACATCCTATCCCTTCTATTAGTGTCACCCTCTCCTTATGTATATCCTATCCCTTCTACTAGTGTCACCCTCTCCATATGTACATCCTATCCCTTCTATTAGTGTCACCCTCTCCATATGTATATCCTATCCATTCTATTAGTGTCACCCTCCCCTTATGTATATCCTATCTTTTTTATTAGTGCCAACCTTTCCCTATGTATATCTTATCCCTTCTATTAGTGTCACCCTCTCCTTATGTATATCTTATCCCTTCTATTAGTGTCACCCTCTCCATATGTATATCCTATCCCTTCTACTAATGTCACCCTCTCCATATGTATATCCTATACATTCTACTAGTGTCACCCTCCCCATATGTATATCCTATCCCTTCTACTAGTTTCACCCTCTTCATATGTATATCCTATCCCTTCTACTAGTGTCACCCTCTCCATATGTATATCCTATCCCTTCTACTAGTGTCACCCTCTCCATATGTATTTCCTATCCATTCTATTAGTGTCACCCTCCCCTTATGTATATCCTTTCTTTTTTATTAGTGCCAACCTCTCCCTATGTATATCCTATCCCTTCTATTAGTGTCACCCTCTCCTTATGTATATCCTATCCCTTCTATTAGTGTCACCGTCTCCTTATATATATCCTATACATTCTATTAGTGTCACCCTCTCCTTATATATATCCTATCCCTTCTATTAGTGTCACCCTCTCCTTATATATATCCTATCCCTTCTACTAGTGTCACCCTCTCTTTACACATATCCTATCCCTTCTATTAGTGTCACCCTCTCCTTATATATATCCTATCCCTTCTATTAGTGTCACCCTCTCCTTATGTATATCCTATCCATTCTATTAGTGTCACCCTCTCCTTATATATATCCTATCCATTCTATTAGTGTCACCCTTTCCATATATATATCCTATCCCTTCTATTAGTGTCACCCTCTCCATATATATATCCTATCCATTCTATTAGTGTCACCCTTTCCATATATATATCCTATCCATTCTATTAGTGTCACCGTCTCCTTATATATATCCTATCCCTTCTATTAGTGTCACCCTCTCCATATATATATCCTATCCATTCTATTAGTGTCACCCTTTCCATATATATATCCTATCCATTCTATTAGTGTCACCCTCTCCATATATATATCCTATCCATTCTATTAGTGTCACCCTTTCCATATATATATATCCTATCCATTCTATTAGTGTCACCGTCTCCTTATATATATCCTATCCCTTCTATTAGTGTCACCCTCTCCATATATATATCCTATCCATTCTATTAGTGTCACCCTCTCCATATATATATCCTATCCCTTCTATTAGTGTCACCCTCTCCATATATATATCCTATCCCATCTATTAGTGTCACCCTCTCCTTATGTATATCCTATCTCATCTATTAGTGTCACCCTCTCCTTATGTATATCCTATCCATTCTATTAGTGTCACCGTCTCCTTATATATATCCTATCCCTTCTATTAGTGTCACCCTCTCCTTATATATATCCTATCCCTTCTACTAGTGTCACCCTCTCCATATATATATCCTATCCCTTCTATTAGTGTCACCCTCTCCTATATATATATATCCTATCCATTCTATTAGTGTCGCCCTCTCTTTATATATATCCTATCCATTCTATTAGTGTCACCCTCTCCTTATATATATCCTATCCCTTCTACTAGTGTCACCCTCTCCTTATATATATCCTATCCCTTCTATTAGTGTCATCCTCTCCTTATGTATATCCTTTCCATTCTATTAGTGTCACCCTCTCCTTATTTATATCCTATCCCTTCTACTAGTGTCACCATCTCCTTATGTATATCCTATCCATTCTATTAGTGTCACCCTCCCCTTATATATATCCTATCCCATCTATTAGTGTCACCCTCTCCTTATATATATCCTATCCCTTCTATTAGTGTCATCCTCTCCTTATGTATATCCTATCCATTCTATTAGTGTCACCCTCTCCTTATGTATATCCTATCCCTTCTACTAGTGTCACCCTCTCCTTATGTATATCCTATCCCTTCTACTAGTGTCACCCACTCCTTATGTATATCCTATCCATTCTATTAGTGTCACCCTCCCCTTATATATATCCTATCCCTTCTATTAGTGTCATCCTCTCCTTATGTATATCCTATCCATTCTATTAGTGTCACCCTCTCCTTATGTATATCCTATCCCTTCTACTAGTGTCACCCTCTCCTTATGTATATCCTATCCATTCTATTAGTGTCACCCTCTCCTTATATATATCCTATCCCATATATTAGTGTCACCCTCTCCTTATGTATATCCTATCCATTCTATTAGTGTCACCCTCTCCTTATGTATATCCTATCCATTCTATTAGTGTCACCCTCTCCTTATGTATATCCTATCCCTTCTACTAGTGTCACCCTCTCCTTATGTATATCCTATCCATTCTATTAGTGTCACCCTCTCCTTATATATATCCTATCCCATCTATTAGTGTAACCCTCTCCTTATGTATATCCTATCCATTCTATTAGTGTCACCGTCTCCTTATATATATCCTATCCCTTCTATTAGTGTCACCCTCTCCTTATATATATCCTATCCCTTCTACTAGTGTCACCCTTTCCTTATGTATATCCTATCCCTTCTATTAGTGTCACCCTCTCCTTATATATATCCTATCCATTCTATTAGTGTTACCCTCTCCTTATGTATATCCTATCCCTTCTATTAGTGTCACCCTCTCCTTATATATATCCTATCCCTTCTATTAGTGTCACCCTCTCCTTATATATATCCTATCCCTTCTATTAGTGTCACCCTCTCCATATATATATCCTATCCATTCTATTAGTGTCACCCTCTCCTTATATATATCCTATCCCATCTATTAGTGTCACCCTCTCCTTATGTATATCCTATCCCATCTATTAGTGTCACCCTCTCCTTATGTATATCCTATCCATTCTATTAGTGTCACCGTCTCCTTATATATATCCTATCCCTTCTATTAGTGTCACCCTCTCCTTATATATATCCTATCCCTTCTACTAGTGTCACCCTCTCCATATATATATATATATCCTATCCCTTCTATTAGTGTCACCCTCTCCTTATATATATCCTATCCCTTCTATTAGTGTCACCCTCTCCTTATATATATCCTATCCCATCTATTAGTGTCACCCTCTCCTTATGTATATCCTATCCATTCTATTAGTGTCACCGTCTCCTTATATATATCCTATCCCTTCTATTTGTGTCACCCTCTCCTTATATATATCCTATCCCTTCTACTAGTGTCACCCTCTCCATATATATATCCTATCCCTTCTATTAGTGTCACCCTCTCCATATATATATCCTATCCATTCTATTAGTGTCGCCCTCTCCTTATATATATCCTCTCCATTCTATTAGTGTCACCCTCTCCATATATATATCCTATCCATTCTATTAGTGTCACCCTTTCCATATATATATCCTATCCATTCTATTAGTGTCACCGTCTCCTTATATATATCCTATCCCTTCTATTAGTGTCACCCTCTCCATATATATATCCTATCCATTCTATTAGTGTCACCCTCTCCTTATATATATCCTATCCATTCTATTAGTGTCACCGTCTCCTTATATATATCCTATCCATTCTATTAGTGTCACCCTTTCCATATATATATCCTATCCATACTATTATTGTCACCCTCTCCATATATATATCCTATCCATTCTATTAGTGTCACCCTTTCCATATATATATCCTATCCATTCTATTAGTGTCACCCTCTCCATATATATATCCTATCCATTCTATTAGTGTCACCCTTTCCATATATATATCCTATCCATTCTATTAGTGTCACCCTCTCCATATATATATCCTATCCATTCTATTAGTGTCACCCTTTCCATATATATATCCTATCCATTCTATTAGTGTCACCGTCTCCTTATATATATCCTATCCCTTCTATTAGTGTCACCCTCTCCATATATATATCCTATCCATTCTATTAGTGTCACCCTTTCCATATATATATCCTATCCATTCTATTAGTGTCACCCTCTCCATATATATATCCTATCCATTCTATTAGTGTCACCCTTTCCATATATATATCCTATCCATTCTATTAGTGTCACCGTCTCCTTATATATATCCTATCCCTTCTATTAGTGTCACCCTCTCCATATATATATCCTATCCATTCTATTAGTGTCACCGTCTCCTTATATATATCCTATCCCTTCTATTAGTGTCGCCCTCTCCTTATATATATCCTATCCATTCTATTAGTGTCACCCTCTCCTTATGTATATCCTATCCATTCTATTAGTGTCACCCTCTCCTTATGTATATCCTATCCCTTCTACTAGTGTCACCCTCTCCTTATGTATATCTTATCCCTTCTATTAGTGTCACCCTCTCCTTATGTATATCCTATCCATTCTATTAGTGTCACCCTCCCCTTATGTATATCCTATCCATTCTATTAGTGTCACCCTCTCCTTATATATATCCTATCCCTTCTATTAGTGTCACCCTCTCCTTATATATATCCTATCCATTCTATTAGTGTCACCCTCTCCTTATATATATCCTATCCATTCTATTAGTGTCACCCTCTCCTTATGTATATCCTATCCCTTCTATTAGTGTCACCCTCTCCTTATGTATATCCTATCCATTCTATTAGTGTCACCCTCTCCTTATATATATCCTATCCTATCTATTAGTGTCACCCTCTCCATATGTATATCCTATCCCATCTATTAGTGTCACCCTTTCCTTATATATATCCTATCCCATCTATTAGTGTCACCCTCTCCTTATGTATATCCTATCCATTCTATTAGTGTCACCCTCCCCTTATGTATATCCTATCCATTCTATTAGTGTCACCCTCTCCTTATATATATCCTATCCCTTCTATTAGTGTCACCCTCTCCTTATATATATCCTATCCATTCTATTAGTGTCACCCTCTCCTTATATATATCCTATCCATTCTATTAGTGTCACCCTCTCCTTATGTATATCCTATCCCTTCTATTAGTGTCACCCTCTCCTTATGTATATCCTATCCATTCTATTAGTGACACCCTCTCCTTATATATATCCTATCCCATCTATTAGTGTCACCCTCTCCATATGTATATCCTATCCCATCTATTAGTGTCACCCTTTCCTTATATATATCCTATCCCATCTATTAGTGTCACCCTCTCCTTATGTATATCCTATCCCTTCTATTAGTGTCACCCTCTCCTTATGTATATCCTTATCCCTTCTATTAGTGTCACCCTCTCCATATGTATATCCTTATCCCTTCTATTAGTGTCACCGTCTCCTTATATATATCCTATCCCTTCTATTAGTGTCACCCTCTCCTTATATATATCCTCTCCATTCTATTAGTGTCACCCTCTCCTTATGCATATCCTATCCATTCTATTAGTGTCACCCTCTCCTTATGCATATCCTATCCATTCTATTAGTGTCACCGTCTCCTTATATATATCCTATCCCTTCTATTAGTGTCACCCTCTCCTTATATATATCCTATCCCTTCTACTAGTGTCACCCTTTCCTTATGTATATCCTATCCCTTCTATTAGTGTCACCCTCTCCTTATATATATCCTATCCATTCTATTAGTGTTACCCTCTCCTTATGTATATCCTATCCCTTCTATTAGTGTCACCCTCTCCTTATATATATCCTATCCCTTCTATTAGTGTCACCCTCTCCTTATATATATCCTATCCCTTCTATTAGTGTCACCCTCTCCATATATATATCCTATCCATTCTATTAGTGTCACCCTCTCCTTATATATATCCTATCCCATCTATTAGTGTCACCCTCTCCTTATGTATATCCTATCCCATCTATTAGTGTCACCCTCTCCTTATGTATATCCTATCCATTCTATTAGTGTCACCGTCTCCTTATATATATCCTATCCCTTCTATTAGTGTCACCCTCTCCTTATATATATCCTATCCCTTCTACTAGTGTCACCCTCTCCATATATATATATATATCCTATCCCTTCTATTAGTGTCACCCTCTCCTTATATATATCCTATCCCTTCTATTAGTGTCACCCTCTCCTTATATATATCCTATCCCATCTATTAGTGTCACCCTCTCCTTATGTATATCCTATCCATTCTATTAGTGTCACCGTCTCCTTATATATATCCTATCCCTTCTATTTGTGTCACCCTCTCCTTATATATATCCTATCCCTTCTACTAGTGTCACCCTCTCCATATATATATCCTATCCCTTCTATTAGTGTCACCCTCTCCATATATATATCCTATCCATTCTATTAGTGTCGCCCTCTCCTTATATATATCCTCTCCATTCTATTAGTGTCACCCTCTCCATATATATATCCTATCCATTCTATTAGTGTCACCCTTTCCATATATATATCCTATCCATTCTATTAGTGTCACCGTCTCCTTATATATATCCTATCCCTTCTATTAGTGTCACCCTCTCCATATATATATCCTATCCATTCTATTAGTGTCACCCTCTCCTTATATATATCCTATCCATTCTATTAGTGTCACCGTCTCCTTATATATATCCTATCCATTCTATTAGTGTCACCCTTTCCATATATATATCCTATCCATACTATTATTGTCACCCTCTCCATATATATATCCTATCCATTCTATTAGTGTCACCCTTTCCATATATATATCCTATCCATTCTATTAGTGTCACCCTCTCCATATATATATCCTATCCATTCTATTAGTGTCACCCTTTCCATATATATATCCTATCCATTCTATTAGTGTCACCCTCTCCATATATATATCCTATCCATTCTATTAGTGTCACCCTTTCCATATATATATCCTATCCATTCTATTAGTGTCACCGTCTCCTTATATATATCCTATCCCTTCTATTAGTGTCACCCTCTCCATATATATATCCTATCCATTCTATTAGTGTCACCCTTTCCATATATATATCCTATCCATTCTATTAGTGTCACCCTCTCCATATATATATCCTATCCATTCTATTAGTGTCACCCTTTCCATATATATATCCTATCCATTCTATTAGTGTCACCGTCTCCTTATATATATCCTATCCCTTCTATTAGTGTCACCCTCTCCATATATATATCCTATCCATTCTATTAGTGTCACCGTCTCCTTATATATATCCTATCCCTTCTATTAGTGTCGCCCTCTCCTTATATATATCCTATCCATTCTATTAGTGTCACCCTCTCCTTATGTATATCCTATCCATTCTATTAGTGTCACCCTCTCCTTATGTATATCCTATCCCTTCTACTAGTGTCACCCTCTCCTTATGTATATCTTATCCCTTCTATTAGTGTCACCCTCTCCTTATGTATATCCTATCCATTCTATTAGTGTCACCCTCCCCTTATGTATATCCTATCCATTCTATTAGTGTCACCCTCTCCTTATATATATCCTATCCCTTCTATTAGTGTCA
Source organism: Prosapia bicincta (assembly GCA_036971475.1). NCBI lineage: Eukaryota > Metazoa > Arthropoda > Insecta > Hemiptera > Cercopidae > Prosapia > Prosapia bicincta. The sequence continues at coordinate 4,929,053 of JBAIZL010000050.1, forward strand.
CCCTCTCCTTATATATATCCTATCCATTCTATTAGTGTCACCCTCTCCTTATATATATCCTATCCATTCTATTAGTGTCACCCTCTCCTTATGTATATCCTATCCCTTCTATTAGTGTCACCCTCTCCTTATGTATATCCTATCCATTCTATTAGTGTCCCCCTCTCCTTATATATATCCTATCCTATCTATTAGTGTCACCCTCTCCATATGTATATCCTATCCCATCTATTAGTGTCACCCTTTCCTTATATATATCCTATCCCATCTATTAGTGTCACCCTCTCCTTATGTATATCCTATCCATTCTATTAGTGTCACCCTCCCCTTATGTATATCCTATCCATTCTATTAGTGTCACCCTCTCCTTATATATATCCTATCCCTTCTATTAGTGTCACCCTCTCCTTATATATATCCTATCCATTCTATTAGTGTCACCCTCTCCTTATATATATCCTATCCATTCTATTAGTGTCACCCTCTCCTTATGTATATCCTATCCCTTCTATTAGTGTCACCCTCTCCTTATGTATATCCTATCCATTCTATTAGTGACACCCTCTCCTTATATATATCCTATCCCATCTATTAGTGTCACCCTCTCCATATGTATATCCTATCCCATCTATTAGTGTCACCCTTTCCTTATATATATCCTATCCCATCTATTAGTGTCACCCTCTCCTTATGTATATCCTATCCCTTCTATTAGTGTCACCCTCTCCTTATGTATATCCTTATCCCTTCTATTAGTGTCACCCTCTCCATATGTATATCCTTATCCCTTCTATTAGTGTCACCGTCTCCTTATATATATCCTATCCCTTCTATTAGTGTCACCCTCTCCTTATATATATCCTCTCCATTCTATTAGTGTCACCCTCTCCTTATATATATCCTATCCCTTCTATTAGTGTCACCCTCTCCTTATGCATATCCTATCCATTCTATTAGTGTCACCCTCTCCTTATGTATATCCTATCCATTCTATTAGTGTCGCCCTCTCCTTATGTATATCCTATCCCATCTATTAGTGTCACCCTCTCCTTATGTATATCCTATCCATTCTATTAGTGTCGCCCTCTCCTTATGTATATCCTATCCCATCTATTAGAGTCACCCTCTCCTTATGTATATCCTATCCCATCTATTAGTGTCACCCTCTCCTTATGTATAACTTGTTCAAATTTTCAATTGTTAGTAAAATACATTTTATTCAACCACTAAAGTTCAAGTACATTTTTCAACCTCATAAGGGATGACACTTGATGTTAATATGTTTTTTTCAAATATAAATGCATTAATTAGGTTTAATGAATGCATTTTAGTTTTAAATGTGAGAAAAACGTTTCACAAAAAGCGCAAGGTATACAATATAGTTATTTCATCTCATTTGGCTTAAAATAGGTGATATCATATGTTATCATAAAACAGCTGATTTTATGTTATAGTTTATGTGGTAGAACAGCTGTTTTACGCATAAGTTAAGTTACAATTTTTACATTAATAGCGGTTATTTAATAAAAAGTAGGCTACCTAAATATAAAATTTGCCTTTGTTGACCTGAGTGAAAGTATACTTTAAGCATTTTTTTATATTACTTGTTTTTAAAATATTTTAGTTTTATGCGGAAAAGAAAGAACGTTTTCTTCTAAACCGATTATTATTTAATGTAATAAAAGAAAACGTGTTACTCAAACATTTTGATAGCTAACCTACTTTCCCACATAGTGACCGTTCCACCGTTAAAATTTAAACACTTGTTAACTTTTTTCCAGCTTTTCTCTGCCTTCCGCGTGATCTTTTACCGCCAATCAGTTGAACCACTTACATTTTTTAATACAAATCAATGTAACATTTATTTTACTGAGATCAAACTCACCCGTATAAGTAGTTGGGGCTATATTTTTTCTAAATATTCATTAATGGTAACCAAAGCACTGCAACAAATTTTATGATATATCTTAAAAGATAAATTTTTTCCTACGTAAATTTTACTAGAAGAAATATATAAGGAACGCCTATAATGTATGCAATACATGAAGCGGCTCAATGTTTGCGTGCACAATAGTAGGAAGTGTGATAGTTTGGCGCGGACCCACCCCTAACCTGGCCGCTACGTAACCTAGGACTATAGGGGTAGTTTTGGATGATGCCCAAGGTCACCCCGACCTCGACCCCAGACCAAGGGGTGGTTTCGACCACGTTCAGGGGGGTAGGGGGTAGTTTTTCGAAAAAAAAAAAAACAAAATCGGCCGCTACGTAACCTAGGACTATAGGGGTAGTTTCGGATGATGCGGGCCGACGTCCTGACCCTGACCGTAGCTTTGGGGGTGGTTTCGACCACGTCTAGAGGGGTGGGGGGTAGTTTTTCGAAAAAATTTTTATTTTAACCTAACTCGGCCGCTACGTAACCTAGGACTATAGGGGTAGTTTTGGATGTTGCAGAGGCCTGACGCTGACCCTCACCCAACACTAAGGGCGGTTTTGACCATGCCTAGAGGGGTGGTAAATGGAAAAAACTAATTCCAACTAGCTAACCTAAGCCAGCCAAAATGGATCTAACCTAACCTAACATACGTGTTGGGGGTGACCTCGGCTACGTTCAGGACCATCTCCGGGGGTAGCTCCGGGGGCGGATTAGGGGTGGGGGGTAGTTTTCGAAAAAATATTGGAAAATCGTGTCTTGACCAATAGAATGAGTTTAGAGTGTATTATCGCGTCGGTAGGGGTAGTTTCACCTAGGGGTAGTTTTTACAAAAAATACGAAATTGCCAAAAATCAATCGGTTGGATCAACAGACAGTACGGGATATGTGTAGAGTCCAGTACGGGATGCTGCGGGGGCGGTTTACCTAGGGGTAGTTTTTACAAAAAATACGAAAACGCCGAAAATCGATCGGTTTGATCGAATGGCTGTATGGGATATGTCTAGAGTCCAATAAGGAACGCTGCGGGGGTGGATTCATCGAGGGGTAGTTTTTACAAAAAATAAGAAATCGCCAAAAATGATCGGTGTCCTAGGTAATAGTCGCTCCCGAACCCGCGCTCGAGGTAACACCGCCTAGGAGCGGGTAAAGCCAACACGGAGCATGGTCTCGGGTAATAGCCTGCCCATAGGTAACCCTGCAATCTGGCGAAAGTGCCAAAAATGATCGGTTAGATCAAACTACCAACACAACACAGCGCGTACGGTGGTGTGAATACCCGAGGCCTGAACGGTGTCATCAACCGCTGATACTGAAGGACGCCTCTTATCTACCATAAATATTCATGTATTTATGTAAACACAGACATAGACACGATGGACATCAGACGATCCATTGCAGCAGAGTTGCATAAGCCTGCAAGGCGAAATTTTAAAACACGTAGAGTACGTGTAAGAGGTATAGACGATTTATATCAAGCCGACTTGGTGGAGATGATTCCACATGCCAAGGACAACAACGGCTACAAGTATATACTGACCATGATAAACTGTATGACTAAATTCGCATTTGCGCTCCCATTAAAATCAAAATCAGGCCACGAGGTGGCTGCCGCTCTGGAACCTATTTTAAAATTACACCCTATGAAAAACCTTCAAACCGATCAAGGTAAAGAGTGGTTTAACAATCATGTAGGTAAACTGATGAAAAAATACAAAATCAATCACTATACCACCTATTCCGATAAGAAAGCCTCGATGGTGGAACGCCTGAACCGTACACTAAAGGGGCGAATGTGGCGTGAATTTACATCGCTAGGGACATATCATTGGCTGAATATATTGAAAAAAATTGTCAACGCCTATAATAATACAGTTCACCGTGCTATAGGCATGAAACCGAGTCACGTGACTAGAAAACACGAGCAGATGTTGTTGGACAAGACACGAGGAGGAGGACCCGAGAGTAAGCCTAAAGCGCATAAATTTCACGTAGACGACAAGGTTCGAATCTCGAAATACAAGAAAACCTTTACCAAGGGTTACTTGCCTAGTTGGACAAACGAGTTGTTTACTATTTACGCCGTCTTACCGACAGATCCTGTCACGTACATCTTACAAGACGGCAAAGGCGAGACAGTAAAAGGCAAATTTTACACCGAAGAACTGAGTAAATCAAAAGTAGGTTCGATATACCTCGTGGAAAAAGTACTGCGCACAAAAGGCAATAGAGTCTTTGTGAAATGGCTGGGTTTCGATAGAAACCACAACTCGTGGGTAGATAAAGATAAGCTTATACTGTAGCCGCATAAGACCGTATGATGTCATTGGATAAGTCAACTGCCAGCGCCAGAATATATGTTTCAAATAAATATAATGATCGTCGCCCAATTGACTCATTCTGGTTACGTCGTTCGACATGCGTGTAGTGAATGCTCCATATACGATGCAACTACATAACTTTGACGCATATGTAGGCGAAAAGGAGAAACGAGGTCGACACAGCCCCCTATTGCCCAACACTATTAGAGCAATCGTATGCGGTCCGTCAAATTGTGGCAAAACAAATGTAATTTTTAATCTTTTGTTCGAAGCAAACGGGCTGAAGTTTGCCAACATTTATATATTCTCAAAATCACTTCACCAGCCTAAATATAAGTTTCTGTCCAAGGTGCTGGAAGAATCGGGTATCGGCTATTTTCCGTACAGCGACAACGAAAACATCATCAATCCACGCGAGGCGGAACCTAATTCCATTATGATATTCGACGACATACAGTGTGAAAAACATGATAATATACGTAACTACTTCAGTATGGGCAGACATAGTTCAATTGACTCTTTCTATCTAGGTCAAACGTACAGCAGGATCCCCAAACATCTAATCAGAGACAATACCAATCTGATTGTTGTATTTAAACAGGACGATATGAATCTAAAACACATTCATTCGGATCACGTCGGGACGGACGTGTCGTTTAACACTTTCAAAGAGCTCTGTGCAACGGCTTGGAAAGAGAAATTCGGCTTTATAGTAATAGATAAAGACAGCGATATAGATCAGGGTCGATACAGAATCGGTTTCGACTCCTTCGTAAAAGATCTATAATGCGAATATATACGTATAATGATATATCGCCATATGCCAACGGCGGCACCACCAAAACGCCAAAATCAAATTTATGTTGTTTCTATTATGCCGATAAGAAGAGGTTCTGCGGAAACTACTGTAGCAGCACGAATAGGCACGGGCATGTATTTAATAGGCGCTGCTGGAGACATAAGCGGATCGGATCGTACAGCAAGAGTTTATCGCCTATAATTCTGATAATGATTACATCTGCAAATAGAATCTATAATCGGGACATCTGGATTAGGTTCATGCATGAATGCGATAAAGGCGGCGTACCGTTTGAATTGATAATATACAATGAACACATGTTGAAAGGAACTGTTAGGCATCCGCAAAACTTGATATCCAGATTTCGACCGTTTCCTGATTTCTTCAACCGGACACTGGCTCCCAGTCACGGGGGCATAGAGTACACGCAAGTATACCTCGACATGTTACAGTACAGCTGTTCATTGCCGTATGCCTCCCGTTGTGTAGTAATCACGGAGAGGACAGTTCCCATAGTTGGCCCTATAAAGGCGTACAAGCTTATCAGCGGTGTAAAGTGTTGTGTAGACATTAGCTACAATGTGAAATATGGCCCTAGACCTTCATCGCTACCCTTACGCGGTAGAGGTAAATTTTACGAGGCTGTAAATAATAAGGCACAAGGTGTGTTTACAACCGAATTTCTAAAGGTAGCCCTGCCGACGGTACCCAACCACTGTCATCATTTCGGGTTGTCTTTTGACGGGTCAAAATATACGGTTGAGGATCGCAGGCAACTTGAGATGTGGTGCACATACACGGGAGCAAACTCTGATGAGTTTCTACTCTTGAACAGTTATCTCTTCGAAAACTCTATACCCAGGCTAAAACAGTACATGCAAGATTTGCCCAGAGACGATAATCTAATAGTAGCCGAAATACCTCAATGGCGTGACAATATAAAACGTACCTTTGTCTTTAGAAGCGCCGAGAAAGTGGAAAGTATACCGTATTTCGACATCAATATGTACAGATACTTCCGCGGTCTCCCTTGGGCCAATTCGAAATTGATGAAAGTGTCCGCATCACAGGTTGTGCAATATCTATTGCGTGAAAAGCGTCACGCCATGTTTTTTCGATCTTTGGAACTGTCATAAAAGCTATACGATAGTCGAATTACGGGTCATTTCACAATATGACACCGGAGGAGGAGCAGGTTATCTCTGAGATTGCCCGTTTGAGGGACAACATCAAGAGAAAGTATCTTCAGATAAAGTTTGGCGATGCAGACGCTGAACGAATTTTGACTAAACAATATAGTCCCATCATCAAGGAAATTTCGAAAATTCGTCGTCTACAGCCGAAAATGGAAATTAAAAAAGAAGAAGAGGAGGAGATGGATATAGACAAGAAGGAGGAGGAGGAGGAGGAGGATGATGCCTCGCAACACTCTGTTCCGAATTTCATCGACACCGAAGTAATAGCCGAGTCTGAACCTTCACCGATGCATGTTGAATCAACAGACGAGTCTGGACCCTCGGTAACACCTGTGCGTCAAACTAGTGCCGTTAAAGAGCTACTATCAACACCGTCGGGCCAAGAGGATAGTGTTCGTTATGTCCATACAATGTTCAAACATCGTCTACCGCGGACCTATGTGCTGAGAATGATTAAAGACCATAAGAATACAATTGATAACACATACGGTCCTCGAATAACAGGAGACGGTACTGTTATGATAGGCAATAAGTATATAAGGTTTGACGATGAAAACGGCGACATCATCATTGACGGAGACACTTACAAAGGAACCGAAGGGCTATACGAATTGATATTTATGCGCAAACCCGATGAAAACCTCTACACAAACGCCGATCTGAACACTTATAAACAAATCTGCGAACAAACCAGTGCTCATAGGAAAGGATATAATCATCTGTTAGCCATAAACCGGGCTAGTAAATCGGCCAAGTACAAGTCAGTTATATCGAGATTATTTCCGCCGACCGGTTTACGTAGCGGCAAAGGTTATGCCTATTGGGACAACCCCAACGAGCTCTGTGACAGGTTACGACTCCTTTTGTCGTCTCAAGAGGTAGGTCATACGGGTCATGAGAACGAAATCGCCTCCATTATAGAAGAGCTGAGGGAAGCGGGTTTTATAAAAGGCAGCGGAAATAGAAAAATTAGGACATTAATAAGATGAGCGTCGATAAGTTTGGACGTTATTCGGACCAGGTTAACGCTCCCCACCCCCATCATCAACAGCACGGTATAGGTCTGACTTCCGACGGTAATCATTATGACGCGATAGGCAAGTTATTGCGCAATGTTGGTGATGCTATTGAGGACGGCGATGCAGTGTCCAAAACGTATCTCGAACAAAACTGTTTGATGCGAATAAAGAACAGATATCATACACAAGGCTTGCCTTTGGGCGGTCTCGGAGAGCCAAAAGAAAAAGATGATGCCGTAACGAGAGCCTACTTGGAATCGTTGGTTCCCATTAAATTAGCCGATTGTTTTTCCTTTGGCGACCAAAGGGTGTGCGATGTATCGGCGCCTATAAAAGACACCGACGCTATTAACATGAAGTACGTCAGAGATAATTTCTTATCGAAAAACGCAGAGGGTAAATTTGACGCTCACGGAGTGGCCATATGTAATGTTAAAACGCCGTTGTATAAAAATGACGCCGCTACAAAATTATACGTGGACGATAGGGTACCGCGAAAAGACAAAACTCTTTGGGGTTTTCAAAATAAGCGGCTCGCTCAGGTCGAAGAACCATTGTACCAACAAGACGCCGTCACACTGGGTTTTCTAATAAAAAATACGCTGTTTCTCACCATACTGCCGACCGGTGAAACGTATAACGCAAACGGAAAATGTATAACTAATGTTCGAGACGGTTACACCGATCTTGACGCCGTTAACGTCCGTCAGCTTCATGAAATTAAATCTTGGATAAAGAAATACACTCTGCATTCCGAAGAGACGGGCGACTACTACTGGTTAAACTCTAAGCGCTTATCGGGGATAGCCGATGGTATAGCCGATAACGATGCTGTTTCGCAGAGGCAATTGAATACGGCTATTCAGAGCCTAAGAGACACGCTAATGCGAGAGATGTCTAAGCATATCTAAAAATAGATCTTCAAGGTCAATAGGCGATAATAAATACGGGACCGCTTTAGAAAATAATATCAGTCGGTGAAATGTTCTTCAAGCTGACGTTACTGTTTGCCTTGTGGAGCTCATCGCTCGCAACGTCTTCGCCTACGCCCACGACATTTTGCGGATATACTGAAACTAACGGTAGTAGCAGTAGTATTGTTCAGGCTAAGACCAACCGTAAATGGGGTATCAACGGATTGACTTGGTATATGTACGGTAATAAAAAATATCTGAATATCGCCGCGCACGCATTCAGTCTCTGGGGTAGATATATCCCTTTGACTTTTACTCTCGACTCGACAAGGCCAAATATCGCTATACTATTTGGGGACGCTGAACATATAAAACTGTCGGAAGGAACAATGTGCGGTACTAGATTTGACGGTAGAGGAAGAGTCGTTGCCCACGCTTTTGCGCCTCATGTGCTTCAATCGCAAGTAGAGATACACTTCGATAACGAAGAAGAGTGGGACTTTACAATGTCTACATCCGTTAATGGTCGTGACTCGTTTTACGCTGTTTTGGTTCACGAAATAGGGCATGCTCTAGGCTTGTCTCATAATAAGAATCACGATTCGATAATGTATCCGTATACGACCATCCGAAATATATCCAGTATGTATTATTTGGACCTTTCCTCGGACGATATTAATAATATTCAGTATCTATATGGTGCAAAACCAACCACCACCACCACAACCACCACCACTGCCTCCACCACTACCACCACTACAAGCACCACTACCCCTACTACCACCACCACAACTACACCTACCACGATCAAAACAGAAATAGACACTGTCGATTTATGCTCTGTCAGAGGCTTTGACGCTGTTTTAATCGCTATGAAACACATGTACCTGTTTCACGGACAGTATGTATGGATATTGCATTTGGATCCGAATAAGAGAGAAGCTGATCCGAAACCCGAAATCATTTCGGAGTGGTTACGCTATCTGCGACCCGGTTTTACAAACGTTACCGCAGTCTATCAATCACCCAGCGGAGACGTGATGCTCATTGCTCACGGATGGGTTTACGCTATAGAATATCCTAGTCTTTTGAAAAGATATATTTACACGCTGAAAGATTGGATAGGACGTCCGGTGAAGACGGTTAACGCTATTTTCAACAGCCACCTGGGTAAAACAATTGTCCTCTACGACAACGCCTACGTGATGAGATACGATGAATGTAGGTACACCGGTCTGTATCAAGGGCCCATGACCGAAATCTACCGCGGTTTACCAAACGATTTGCGCGGCGGTTTCAGATATATGGACGGTAATCTTTATTTCTTCACCGCCGACAACCAGCTATTTGTGTACAACGAATTTCTAGAGGCCGTGACGGCGGTTGAAAAGGATATTTTCGATGTTTTGAAAATACGTTGCATGAAGAGGGCTAGACTCAGAGAGCTATATGCAATCTTGAAGGACATATTTTATAAGTAGACGTTGTGACTGTTGCGGTTCATTAATAGAATGGGTGCCAAACGGGACACACCTGTTGGCCGTAAACGCGGTGGCTTAAAGACGGGACGCGGACTAGTGTCTGGCGTTTTGAATAAAGCCATCGATTTACTACCTGTCGAGTTACACTTACCTTCGTACAATTATTGCGGACCCGGAACAAGACTGAAGAAACGGTTGGCGCGCGGTGATAAAGGTATAAACCCGTTGGACGAGGCCTGTAAACAACACGATATCGCATACAGCAATTACAGTGATTCGGATAACAGACGCGTAGCCGACGGAATACTGGCGGGGAAGGCTTGGGACAGAGTCAAAGCGGGTGACGCATCGCTCAGTGAACGCGCTGCCGCGTTGGCCGTAGCGGCGGCAATGAAAGCCAAGACGGCTTTTGGCGGTGGTAAAAAACGTCGTCCTCGTCAGCCTACCGTTCAGCAGCTGTTGAAACGTCTGCAAGGCAAAGGGCTTTACTTGAAACCGTACAAGAAAAAGGGTCGTGGGAAGAAGAGATGTACGAAAAAAAAACTTCGATAGATTGTATACCCGTTAGACCGTTGACTAATATAGATCTGGAGAGATACGCCTTAGCCCTGAAAGTACCGTGGTTCAGAGGTGTATACATGAGAGACACGTTACCTGCACAACCTTTAAGAAACGAATCGGCTATCGTAAATTTGGATAGTATAACCGGCTCCGGTACCCACTGGGTATGTTACAAAAAGAGAGGAAACTCTATAGAGTACTATGACAGTTTCGGGAATCTGCGACCGCCGATTGAGCTAAGCAGGTATTTTGGTGAAGACGCCAACGTACACTATAACTACAGGAGGCATCAAAACGACAACTCAGTCGTTTGCGGTCATTTGTGTTTAAAGTTTCTAACGTCATGAGTATAGTGTTAACAGATCGCACACCTGTCTTGTCGTGTGACTTTTTCCCGCCAATTGATGTTTCAAAGGGCGAGTGGGAAATAGGTTTTATCGATCTGGCAACATACAATTCGATACCGAACGTCGTGGAAAATGTAAACAACCGTTTTCATTACGGCGATGATAATGATGTTCACACGGTATCATTACCGACCGGATCGTACGAAATTTCCGATATTGAGAGGTATATTAAATCGAAACTAGTTGACGATACTGTTTTAGTATTGACACCTAATAATAACACGCTCAAAGTGGAGATAAAATGTTCGCACGCGATCTTTTTCGACAAGGCCATGTCTATAGGCCAGCTGATGGGCTTCAGCGGGAAGAAATTAGAGGCAAATCAAAGACACTCTTCTGATCGGCCGGTAGATATCATCAGGGTTAACGTGATTCGCGTGGATTGCAATGTGGTCGCCGGATCGTTTCAAAACGGCATAGAATGTCATACTTTGCACGAATTTTATCCGCAGGTACCGCCCGGTTATAAGATTGTAGAAGTCCCGCAGAGCGTAATATATTTACCTGTCAACGTGAGCGTCATTCACAATATCACCGTAAGTCTAAGAGATCAGAACGGCGATACAATCGACTTTCGTGGAGAGGTCATTTCCGTACGATTACATTTACGAAGACGCCAGGATGGGTCTAATATTTAACGCGCGCTTCCAAAAGAAGGGCGGCAGTTTACGTCAGACGACGGCACAGTTAACACTGCGAAACGTTAGGTTCCTCAGATCTTTGGGTTTTAAAGTGATCAATGGAGGACCTTTTGGCTATCGACTCTAGCGCCGAGTACGACAACACCCTCAACGGGCTGGAATACCATACTCATCGGCCGTACTCGTCCGCTACGTTTGGTAATAACGATGAAATTCGTATCCCCATTCATCAGCAAGATGTCATTACGATTCCTTTTCAGAGCACATTGCATATAAGAGGTACGCTGAAGGCTACAAAAAACGGAGAGGCTGCTGACGTGTCTTTGGTAAACAACGCTATAGCTTTTCTTTTCGACGATATCAGGTACGAGATCGGAGGCAACGAGATAGACAGAACCAGGAATGTCGGTATAACGACCACCATCAAGAACCTGCTTTCGTTGCGCGAAAACGAGAAAAATAAACTCGGAAATTGCGGTTGGCTAGGAGTGGGTAAAACAGATAACGACTGCAAAGAGTTCAACGTGGTTATACCGTTGCGTATGCTGATGGGGTTTTTCGAGGATTACAATAGAATTGTAGTCAACGTGAAACAGGAGCTCGTCCTTTTGCGTTCATCCTCAAATTTTAACGCAATAGTTAGCGCAGATGCGACAGATGTTGATTTGAAAATAAACACTATCTATTGGCGGGTTCCACACGTCTCCGTAGCCGACCCGATAAAATTAAATCTATTGAAGATGATTGAACGCGATGTCACCGTTCACGTGCCACACCGTAAATGGGAACTAATAGAATACCCGGGTTTACCTGCCACGAAGCAACTCACCTGGACTGTAAAGACCACTTCGCAGCTGGAAAAACCTCGTTACGTACTTTTCGCCATGCAGACGGATCGCAAAAACAAGATTAATTCTAACGCTTCGGAGTTTGACGGCTGCAAGGTTACGGATGTAAAATTGTACCTCAACTCTCAGTACTTTCCCTACGATAATATTCTCGGCGACACCGCCCTGTTGTACGACATGTACGTTAGATTTCAACAGTCTTATTATTCACGCGAGCCATCACCGTGTCTAGACTTGTCTACCTTTAAAGCGAAAGCACCGATTTTTGTAATCGATTGTTCGAAACAAAACGATACGATAAAATCGGGGCCTGTAGATGTGAGACTCGAAATCGAGGCGTCTGACAATATTCCGCCTAATACTTCCGGTTACTGCTTGATTATTCACGATTCCCATATTGTCTATAACCTGCTGTCTGGTGTTGTTAAAAAGATTACGTAATCTGTGACGACGCGATAAATTACCCGGTTTGTGTGCATTTAGTCTCAGTTGCGGCTTGGAACATGCAGGCTGTGGTCGAGTTTCATGCCTTCGTCGACAATGCTGGTAAATACATTATCAAGGAACTGGCTGTGGTTGCCGAACACTATCACAGTGTTACAATATTCAAACCGCCTTACAGATTTCACAATTTAAACGAGTCTGCGCAAAAGTCTGCTCGTTGGTTACAGTCAAGCTATCACCGTATCGGCTGGTACGAGGGTAGTATACCTTTTGACGAAGACACAGTGCGAAAGATGTTTGCACCGTTTGACACCATATTCACAAAGGGTTTGGAGAAGGCTAGATTTCTCAGGCAGTTTCACACAGATGTACGTGAATTGCCCAATGAGAAGCACGACGTCTCTTGTAAATACTATAAGTGTATATTACCTCAGCATAATAATGATGTAGATTGTAGATGCGCACTGCGCAGTGCTAAATATTACTACGATCTGCTCCTAGCGTAGTGTCACTTGTGTGTCTGGGTCACTGGCGTGGAGTTGAATCTTCCGTAAACCTGTGTGTTAGTTAAACCTGTGTGTTTGGGTCACTGGCGTGGAGTTAATTCTCCCGTAAACCAAAGTGTGTCTGGGGTCACTGGCGTGGAGTTAATTCTTCCGTAAACCAAAGTGTGTTTGGGTCACTGGCGTGGAGTTAATTCTTCCGCAAACCAAGGCGTGTTTGTGGTCACTGGCGTGGAGTTAATTCTTCCGTAAACCAAGGTGTGTGTGTGTAGTTAAACCTGTGTGTTTGTCTGGGTCACTGGCGTGGAGTTAATTCTCCCGTAAACCTAGGTGTGTCTGGTTCGCTGGCGTGGAGCCTGTGTGTACCCACGTGTGGAGCAGATTGATAATTTAAAAAAAACTTAAAAATAGAAAAATACAAAAAAATAAAAAAATATTAAAAATTCAAAAAATAATCAGGAGACTACATTTTGTCATGGAGTGGTAGTCACTTGGGAGTAGCGTTGGTTTGGGGCTACTCCCCAAGGGGTAAGCTTCTGCTTGCCCCGGCTTGTAATGCGGGCATTGAATCGGCTTCACTGATTCAGTTGGCGGTCCTAACCCCGTGAAAACTGCAGAAGGCAAGCGTTTCGACAACTTGAGAGGTCAATGGGATATCTCTGATCGAGGGCTGACGCTGTCGCACGGTAGGTGTAATATTAATTGTATAACATTTGTTGTTTTCGATCTTGTATTTTTAGAGACATTCTAGCTGGCTCAGACCATATCGGTATTGGTCAGTGGATAACCACCATTTGGTGCCTGAATCCAGGATTGCGTTACCTATGGGCAGGCTATTACCCGAGACCATGCTCCGTGTTGGCTTTACCCGCTCCTAGGCGGTGTTACCTCGAGCGCGGGTTCGGGAGCGACTATTACCTAGGACACCGATCATTTTTGGCGATTTCTTATTTTTTGTAAAAACTACCCCTCGATGAATCCACCCCCGCAGCGTTCCTTATTGGACTCTAGACATATCCCATACAGCCATTCGATCAAACCGATCGATTTTCGGCATTTTCATATTTTTTGTAAAAACTACCCCTAGGTAAACCGCCCCCGCAGCATCCCGTACTGGACTCTACACATATCCCGTACTGTCTGTTGATCCAACCGATTGATTTTTGGCAATTTCGTATTTTTTGTAAAAACTACCCCTAGGTGAAACTACCCCTACCGACGCGATAATACACTCTAAACTCATTCTATTGGTCAAGACACGATTTTCCAATATTTTTTCGAAAACTACCCCCCACCCCTAATCCGCCCCCGGAGCTACCCCCGGAGATGGTCCTGAACGTAGCCGAGGTCACCCCCAACACGTATGTTAGGTTAGGTTAGATCCATTTTGGCTGGCTTAGGTTAGCTAGTTGGAATTAGTTTTTTCCATTTACCACCCCTCTAGGCATGGTCAAAACCGCCCTTAGGGTTGGGTGAGGGTCAGCGTCAGGCCTCTGCAACATCCAAAACTACCCCTATAGTCCTAGGTTACGTAGCGGCCGAGTTAGGTTAAAATAAAAATTTTTTCGAAAAACTACCCCCCACCCCTCTAGACGTGGTCGAAACCACCCCCAAAGCTACGGTCAGGGTCAGGACGTCGGCCCGCATCATCCGAAACTACCCCTATAGTCCTAGGTTACGTAGCGGCCGATTTTGTTTTTTTTTTTTTCGAAAAACTACCCCCTACCCCCCTGAACGTGGTCGAAACCACCCCTTGGTCTGGGGTCGAGGTCGGGGTGACCTTGGGCATCATCCAAAACTACCCCTATAGTCCTAGGTTACGTAGCGGCCAGGTTAGGGGTGGGTCCGCGCCAAACTATCACACTTCCTACTCACAATTATACGTTAAGCAGGCGTACCCACATAAAGAATGAAAAAAGTAAGATAAAAATTTATTTTTCTAAAGATGTTTAATAGTACGTTGGTAAGTTAAGAAATAATAATAAAGCGAACTTTTTATTTATACATTCTAATAATTTTAAAATGTTTTCAAAACATCTTGCTAGAAATATCTACGGTTAATGCTAAATATACTTGTTGTAGATGGACAGAGTTTTACCGAAAATGTAATCTGTTTCCGTATTGAAAAAATACTAGACATATTGCAAAGGGCGCGGATGATTTAAAAATGTAGTTAAATTGATTAGGTACAACAAATTGAAGGGAAAATGAACGACGATCAAAGGTCTAAAACCGAATAATTTTCTACCAGAACACTATTTTGTAAATATAAATAGGAATAAACTACAAAAAGTTTTTGTTTATATACATGTATCGATTGTAGGCTAGAATGTACAACATTATTTCATTACGTTCCCATAAACTATTTTAAACCTGTATACGAGTATTTTTCGTATCTCGTTTATTTTTCAATCGATTTTTAAACATTAGATGCTTTGTTATTAGAATGAAGTATAAATAAAAGTTTTATGAAACTTATATATTACTAGCAGCAGTTACAGCGATATTAAAATTTAAAAGTTATAAGTTGCTGATTTCGATAGGTTTTTCATGGATCTATATCTAGTGTAAAAGGTAATTGTAAAAATTAAATTACAATTTCGGTTAAGTTGAACCTAATGATATATTTTCTACATCTAAAAGAAAATTTTGTATCCTACGAAGAGTTCAAACGTACATTTAAAAAAAAAACTTCTTTAGGATCAGTTTAATCTTCGTTTCTGGAAAATGATAGGTTATGGTACAATATTCATTTCACATCGGTTTGAAGTGTTTTAGCTTTTCATAAAGCCCTTCCTCATACTTTCCAAACACCCTGTGTAGGCTTTACAACTATACACATTTTTAAGTTTAGGTCTAAATGTTATAAATGTAACAAAAGCGGCCAAGTAGCTTCGAACTCTGCCTATGGAAGATGTACACAGTAATTCCGACCGGGTGCAACCTTGAACTAGAGACAACACTTGGGAAGAGTTGAGGTTGTTTGGTGCTACTGTATGAACTATAATTGCAAAAACTCTTATTCCATCACACTTTGGACTGACTAAGTGGTAGACAAAGGTTTCTCTATCGTTTAAGTGTGTTTAAAGTTTGTGAAAAGGATCATCAGTTTTATGTTTTGTTTACTTTTCCTCTTTTTCTTAATTTTTAAAATTAATCTATTCAAACCTAACCAAATTGTTCTCAGTATCAACCCAAGAGACAGTTTTTGTCACGAGACTAAAACTTGTGAGTGTGTGTGTGTATGTGTGTGAGTGTGTGTGTGTGTGTGTGTGTGTGTGTGTGTGTGTGTGTGTATGTGTGTGTGTGTGTGTGTGTGTGTGTGTGTGTGTGTGTGTGTGTGTGTGTGTGAGTGTGTGTGTGTGAGTGTGTGTGTGTGTGTGTGTGCGTGTGTGTGTGTGTGTGTGTGTGTGTGTGTGTGTGTGAGAGAGTGTGTGTGTGTATGTGTGTGTGAATGTGTGTAAGTGTGTGTGTGAGTGATTGAGTGAGTGAGTGAGTAAGTGAGTGAGTGAGTGAGTAAGTGAGTGAGTGAGTGTGTGTGTGTGTGTGTGTGTGTGTGTGTGTGTGTGTGTGTGTGTGTGTGTGTGTGTGTGTGTGTGTGTGTGTGTGTGTGTGTGTGGTGTTTGTGAATACATACATACACACGCGCAAACACACACACACACACACACACACACACACACACACACACACACACACACACACACACACATATATATATATATATATATATATATATATACGTCGATATCCGATTTCTAGACCTTGCCTCCATGTTTTCTCATTGTAGCAGTGTTCCACCGATAAGTTCCTTTCACTTATGGACTTATTGATGGTTTCTCCCCATGTTATTCTGGGTCTTCCCTTACGTCTCCTCTCTGGTGAAGTTCATTCCATAGCAACTCTCTGTAATCTGACCTCCGACATCCTCTTTTCGCTCTTGAACCATACCAGCTGCCTCCTCTGAATCTCCTCTACGACTCTCAATCATGTCTCTAATGCTTTCATTTGTTTTATATTCTCGTATAGAGATTTGGCATGATCTCCTAAGAGCGTTCATTTCTACTGCATTTAATATTTTTTTAAAATTTTGTACCTGGAAAGAATTTGTTTTTTTTTTAAAGCTATTGGTTACACTTGTGATCCATTTAAAGATAGAAACTGACTGTATTAGGCCATAAAGTTATCCATAGTATTTGGGCCAAAGCATTTCTCTATTGTCCCAATAAATAGTCTCTTACCAGGTCACACTCGCGCCTAACCTTCCAATCAAATTACGAAGAGATTTCAAAACGTTACCAAAACAAAATGTTCGCCTCGAACTATATTCCTGACCAACTTTGCTCAAGCACAACAATTGCCAGAAAAGCTTCGAGCGCTTTCATTTAACAAACTAATCATTTTTACAAGGTGGGCCCGTTACAAATTAATTAAAGACCTTCAAAATACCTTTTGTCTGGAAATTAAAAATGCAAGCCGGGTCAAGATTGTTCAGTGGGTCCATTTACTCTCCGCCTCCAGATGTCTCGTATATCAGGATAACTATGTCCTTAAGGAACTTGCGCG
This sequence comes from Prosapia bicincta, assembly GCA_036971475.1. Lineage (NCBI taxonomy): Eukaryota > Metazoa > Arthropoda > Insecta > Hemiptera > Cercopidae > Prosapia > Prosapia bicincta. The sequence goes on from JBAIZL010000050.1 coordinate 4,946,683, forward strand.
CGCTTTGATCTTCCTACTTGGTTCAAGGCCGAGCGCCGCCTATAGCTGTGCCTACCGTACACTTTATCCTTTCCGTTTACCCTTAAATCTCTTCATTTACCGTTATGTTTTCTATCAGTCCTTTAATAAATACAAATATTTTACCACTAAAAACCTGATTCCATTTCAATTACTAGCTTTTTTGTGTTTTTCAATATCTTCTATTAGTTCAGACTCTTCCTGTTATTTATAGTTAATATTTGCAAGATAGTTCTTCAGTAAGATACACAATGTTTTTTTAAACTTGTGGTGAATGATAATTTATGTTAATACAGTTTTCTTAAACTTGTGAATGACATTTGATGTTACTATGGTTAAAAAAAAAGTTAATCCAATAATTAAATTTAATGGACTAATTTTAGTTTTGTATGGGAGAAAAACTGTTCACGAAACGGTGAAGGTATGCAATATAGTTATGTCGTTCCATTTGGCTTAAAATAAGTGATAACATATGATTCATAAAACATCTGATTTTATGTTACAGGCTTTGTGGTAGAACAGCTGTTTTAATGCTTAGGTTATGTTATTTTATTTATATTATTTTGTAATTATATTAATAAAAATAACTAAAACAATTTTTTTATGCCCAAGTAAGAATTGATTTAATTAATGAAATAATATATTTTTTTAAATGTATAACATCAGTTGTCACCTACACAAGTTAAAAAATACCTATTTGAACTTGAGTGGATGAATAAAGAAAATTTTATTAAGAATTGAAAATTTGAACAAGATATAAGAAGAGTCTGAACTAATAGAAGGAATTGAATAAACTTCTAAATAAATATATAATTAGCTGCTATATAATTATTTTATTGTACATAAGTATTTTATTTATAAATATATAATTTCAATATAACTATTGCCCTAATTTTTTAGACTCAATATAAAGCACTTGAAAGCAAATAAAGTGGTAAATTATATGACTAAGTGGTAAAACAATAAACGCCTGCAAGGAAAGGTCATGACAGCAAAAGCGCACAGGAAAACCTGTTATACAAGTGTTACATCAAGCAACGAGAATATTATCATAATATACAAACCATAAACTTTGCGAGTAAAACCAAAATGCAGATATGTTATAAAAAAGGAAAGTAATGAAAAATAAATGATGTTATAAATAATATAAATTTTTATATTTTGGAACGAACGCATATGGCTTAGGCAACCGACTGACGTGTATAACACAAGGGAATGCTTTTATACTTCTCGGATGGATCAATCCTCTCCGAAGACCGCTCTCACCTTATGTATGCTGCTTTCTCAAAGTGCAGCGATTTATTATTTTTTCACTTGTTTAAAAGGAGTGGCGTGTAGCTGACCTTTGTTCCAAGAGACTTCCTGTTGTCCGACAAGCCCTCTGCTACTTGGGAACAATTATTTGCCAAATTGTGCGCTCAGATTTATTGTCAACAATTATAAAATCCTTAAATTCTTAAAAGTCAGATGACGTCATTAATGTAGGCAGTCGGGTACATGACGTCATTACGACATTTTCAACAATAACACCGCATCTAATTGTAGTTGTTCTTCCCACTTTGCAATAACAACAAAACTCCTCTAATGTAAACGCATGTGTAAAGTTAATAATAAAATTGTCTAGGAACTAGTTATTTTATGTTTTTTTAATCTAATTTCTTTAAATATTTACACATTAAAATTAAAGAAGTCAGCTTTATTAACTATTCTCTTAACAAAATGCGGATAACTGAAGACATTAAATAGTTATATATATATGATTAGGTCTATTCCTATTTTGGTCAACATAGAGAAATTTTATTTTAGTTATTTTTTATTAAATAATTGCAATTAATATAAATAAATTAACATTAACTTTACGTTAAAACATCTGTTCTACCACATAACCTATAAAAACATAAAATCAGCTGTTTTATGAAATCATATGTTATCACTTATTTTAGATCAAATGGGACGAAAAAACTATGTTGCATACCATGCCCCTTTTGTTAAAAGTTTTTCTCGCATACAAAACTAAAATAATTCTTTATTCAAATTAACAATTGAATTATTATTTTAAAAAATTATATTAAAATCAAGTTACATGCACTACAAGTTTAAACAACGTATTTGAACTTGAGAAGAAGATTAAAAAGCATTTTATTAACGATTAAAAAATATTCATAATAAATGCTCAATATAAAAAATATAATTTATTTATTTACTTTAACTCAACACTAATGTACTTTTCGGTTACTAGGTAACCATCTTCAGAAGTACATCTTGATCTTGGGCACTTTAAAATATGTCACTTATACAATTTAACATATAAAAACATTTCTAATAAAATTTACGGTTGGTGTTTGTATAGTGGAACGCCGTTTCGGAAGATTAATTCAGATTGTCATTGGCTGTAAAAATAATTCGGAGTATGATAACTTCATGTGAAAATGTTCCTTGAAGGATCTAAAGGTGCGTCATGGAGGGGATTTCCTAAGACGCTGTTTATGTAAAGAGTTTATCTCACTCGTCTTCTCACAGGCCACGCAGAAGCATTAATTAAATAAACAGGATCAAAACTATCAAGCACTGAACATGTTTATAGTGATAACGTCTTTACGCGCGGTGAACAAAACATGAGATTAAATCATTGCTTTCGCGTCACGCTATTTCTGAAACGCATGCCTTACAGCATAAACCTTACATAAACCTTTGTGTTAAAGGTTATGGTGTAGAACAGACGTTTTACACGACACTTATTATTAAATAGTTTTGTTCAGTTAATAAATTTATTAATTTATTTAGATTTTGATATTTCTCTGTAAAAATAATTCAATATAACGATAATAATATAAGTTATGTATTTGTAAACCAATTTTTGACAGGAACACACCTTCGGTCCATCTTATAATTTTTAAACAACTGATTTGAATTAAATTTGTTTAAAACAATCTGTATTCAGTAAACGTCTAATACATGTTTTTGTTACCCACATTATTTCAATATTGCTACAACAAGTATTAGTCTTTCTTAAATACATTCCTGAAATAAAGAATTGAATGACAAATGTATAAATTCATATTTTCTGCGCTTTTCGTTGAAACTTTTGCGAAACTATTAGCTCTATTTTACTAGCTCTTCTGTTGAGACTCGCCCAAGTGTCAGAACCAATTTTAAAAAAAATATTAATCAAGTTAAAAAATAAATTTAACCAATTATCGAAATACATTTTTTTTTTAATAGTTGAAAAATAATTTATCATTTCCTCCTAAATTTTTAAAAGTAAAATATAAATTGATTAAATTGATATCTATTAGGGTGAAAAGCTTGGATCGAACAAAAATCGTGTAGGAACCGCCTTGTATGTGGACGGGGAATCAAGTTTCATTGAGAACAGATGATCAGAATCTAAAGCCGTCGGAGATGTCAGCAGAGTATTACGTAACATACATCCACTGGCGACTGAAGTGCCGACAACAATCGGTGCAACATTTAACACGACCGGTTCTGCAAAGTTGTACTTGTTGAAGAGATTCGAAAAGTGGGTTAAAATGGAAGGCATTTGTTAGAAGCATCGGCTTTCGGATTTGTTGTATGGAAATAGGTTTAACATTCAGGTTAGAATTTCAAAGCCCATTGTTAAAGGTCTATTACGACTGGTCAGCCTAGGTCTTACAACTAGAGGATAACTGAATTAAAGTTTTAATAGGTGACATTTGATATTAATAGGGTTTTTTCAAATATTAGTTAGTTAATTAAATTTAATAAAGAATTATTTTAGTTTTATGCTGGAGAAAAACTTTTCACAAAAGGGGCAAGGTATGCAATATAGTTATTTCGTCCCATTTGGCTTAAAATAAGTGATAATACATGATTTCATTAAACAGTTAGTTATAGGATATGTGGTAGAACAGTTGTTTTTTAAGCATAGGTTATGTTACTCTATTTATATTAAATGTAAGTATTAATTAAAAAATAGCTAAAATATTTTTTTTGTATGACCGAAGTAGGAATTGACGTCGAAAAATTTATGATAATATTACTTGTATCTTGTTTTATTTTCATTAAAATGAAATAACTATTGTTTTATTGTTTGTTAGTTTGTATCTGATTCCGAGGTGTGGTAGTTGTTGTTATTTGCTAGACGTAACACTTACATTACGATGTTACCAAGAAAAAAAAAGCTGTTTCATAAATATCTTAAGCAAAATGGAAACACTTTGGCGTAGTAGAATAGCTCTCCGTGAAATTAAACCCTACGTAAAACAATAAGGAATATTAAAATTTTTTCGCGCATGCACCTGGCTATCTTGACTTGGTTGGCGCTGTATAGCCAGGAATCAACTTTTCCTAACCCAATACTGTTAGTTCTGTATTCGAATATAGAAAAATAAAAAAGTGTTTACTAGTAAAACCTAATTTTAATTATTAGTGAACAAACCTGCCAGTTAACTTATTTTGTTCTTTGATTTCACTCTATACGATGTGATTATGATGATGACGACGACTTGGTCATCGAAACGTTCTGAAGATTTAGCCTTATATTTATTAATTATATCCAATTATTGTTCTTAAATTTTATATATTGTTAGTTGCATTACATGAAGTTAAGCTTCACATTTTGTGTCGCCAACGGTTGATAAACAAAGTTCTGTATAGCATTTGAGAACGTTCTGTTACGACTTCCTCGTGCTATTACGCGTCTTGGCACGTTACGTAACGAGAGCTGACCGTGGCGCGTCCCCTCACTGAATCTGTCATATCCGTGGCTGTAGATGACTTATAGCGTAGCGAGAGTAACAGATTGAGCTCTTCGTTAGCGAGATGTGGACGTGAAGACACGCTCGTAGCTGTTGTTACACAGTGACGTAATCAGATCTGTGACGCAACATGCAAGGCGAGCGTCTAGTTTAAACTAGTAATACAAACAAAAATTGTTTAAAGTCAATACCCACTTGGGTCATCAAAGAAAAATTTTATTTGAGTTACTTTTCATTAAATAATTACAATGAATTTAAATAAGTAACATAGCCTATGAATTAAAACAGCTGTCCTACCACATAATCTGTACCATAAAATCAGCTGTTTTACGAAATCATATGTTATCACTTATTTAAAGTCAAATGTGAGGAAATAACTATATTGCATACCTTGTACCTTTTGTGAATGCTATTCCCCCATATAAAACTAAAATTATTCATTTTAAATGTAATTAATGAATTACTATGTTTAAAAACTGTATTAACATCTAGTGTCATCCACTAAAAAATTTTAAAAAAGTATTTGAACTTGAATGGATGAATGAAAAGTATTTTATTAACGATTGAAAATTTGAACAAGATATAAATACACACACACACACGAGCGCGTGCGCAAGTTTGTGTGTGTGTGTGTGTGTGTGTGTGTGTGTGTGTGTGTGTGTGTGTGTGTGTGTGTGTGTGTGTGTGTGTGTGTGTGTATGTGAGTGAGTGAGTATATATATATATATATATATATATATATATATATATATATATATATATAGAGAGAGAGAGAGAGAGAGAGAGAGAGAGAGAGAGAGAGAGAAAGAGAGAGAATAGAATCTGATTTAACAGTAGGAACTGAATAAAAACCTGAACCATCCTGTCACAGTGACATTGCCTAGCATGTCTGTATCTCCCGTAGAGAGGGAATGCCCCCATTATTCAGCAACATAACTCTAGCTGCATTCCTCCTAGATTCAGGCTGCACTCAATATTATCACTAAAGCAATATTGAACGAATAGGTATAAACGTAAGTAACAGTAACAGCTATAGGTAAAACTTTAGGTAACAGCTAAAATATTAAGTAACAGTAATACCCAAAGTTAAAATCCCTCAATGATTACCGTTTCCCCAGAGAACTCCATTCAAACTCTTACTCGCCTGTCTTTTTTGACATTCCATTGGTAACCAGTCCAATATCTTTCGTGACCATATATATCTCTTTATTCTTTTCCCCCTGGCCAAATCAAAACACCCCTTGCTTGTCTTATATTCTAGGAACCATGTGTTTACATATTCAAGTAATATTTTATCACTTTGTCCTCAGTTCCATCTATTTTTGATCACCTCTGCTTATCCCCTATTGAAATTATTTCTCTTCCCATGAGGGTATATACAATAATATATATATATATATATATATATATATATATATATATATATAATAAGAGTAAATGCATTAAGGGTCATTACTGTATTATACGTTTGTAAAACCTCGTATTTCCTCACATATATATATGACTTGGCCACTCAGGAACACACAATTTTTAAACTAGCCATTTTGTTAACCGTCCAAAAACCAAACCTAAACATATTCGAAACATGCCCAGCTACTGCGTTACCGTATACGTAGAATATAAAACCGCCGGAAGCAGAGAAAGCTGTACGCTGGTTACATTACTCATTATGCTCGTGAATATTTTGCTTTTTGCGTGGATTCTGATGTAAATTCCGAACGCTTGAGTAGACGCTATTAAAATAAAACATGTAGCAAAAACTCTGCCGTGACTAACTTCTGCAATCGCCCACTTAAAATGTAAACATTTCTGCTTTTACAATTTCACGTACGGAGCCTTCGTGTCTCAAGTTATGTGTTACCCGTGTTCGCCGTGTGCACGCATATCTCTTGCTTTACACCACTTGTTTACCGATTTGTAATGCATTTACAACTTCCTGTATGCTTTTTATCTTCAAAAAGCTTATTCTCATTAAATTTTTGTTTTTGCGTTTTGCAGCATAAACTTAATTCTTGTAGCGTCTACTGTTATCTCAGTGCGTTAAGGTTTTTAATAAGTCTGGGTTTCTCTAGCACACTTAAGTTACCGTATTCTACATTCCACCATTGTGACTCAAAACGTGTAGAAGAAAATTATGATGAAATAAAACGAATGTAGACGAAACACACGTAGGCGAACGCCTCTTACAGTTTCGCACAACATATAGTGCCGTCCACTTGGCCCTGAGAGATCGCAAGAGATGTTTCATGTACTACCACTTCTGAAAACATATTACATATTCAGAATGTTCTATACATCAACAGCTTCTGGATTTGATATATCTACACATATTCCCAGATTGTTTGTTAGTTCATACCGAAGCTAATTTATCATTGAATTTATCGAATATTGATTGTTGTAGGAAAGTATTAATATTGACCCTCTGCCTCCCGTCTTGCCTACTGCGACCTCTCAAGGGCAAGTACGTGGTTACGTGGTCCGCACTATAGATTCAAATATTGGGGAGAATCTTCAGTCCAGTATGAACTCGTGACTCCCGCTCGGGTGGCTAGTGTCAGTACCTAGGTGCGGAGGTTATTGTCACAATATGTAAAATCCCGAAGGCTTTTCTGTAGGTTCTGGAAGATAACGTACCCTTGACTATATTAAGCGGGATTTTCCAGAACCACCCAGGACCAGAAGAAAGTTTCTAAGAGCAAGGTTTAGCGTATCTATATACCCCATCTGATTGCCTCGTACAATTTTCTAATAAATCTTAGATGCCCGCTAATTCTCACCATTACCGAACAAGATGTATAGGGAGAGTGTGAAGTAATGAAGGAATGCAAAGAGTTAGGTTCGCACCATTATTATTCCCGCTAGGCCTACTGTTTGCTCGCAGCTGATATGAAACAAAGCAACCTGAAGGAAAGCTTGACAAAAACATTGTGTTAACAAAACGGTGCCTCACACTGAGCTACAACATGGTATTTACGTATTCAGCAAGACGAACCTCCGAGGGCAGGTTAGGTAATAAAGTCTGTACGTGTGAGCAACAATTGCCTAGCGTCTATAAAACAGCTTGTGCATAACAAAAGAACTCTTTAACTTTCACAATTTGTTTATTTGCACAAACCTAACAGACATAACATCGCATTAGTGACGGTAACATAACTGTTGTATACAATATCCGGGCTGTTATCTGTGAACTTTACATTTCTACAACGTTTCACTTAAATGCTGGTCATTTATACACAAGTTAATATAAAAATACATTTAAGTGATTATCGGTAACAAAATGGGAAGTAAATATATAATTCTGATTTTAATAAGTTTGGAATAATCAAACAACAATAACCCTTGCCACAAATATTTAGACAAGCTCGATGTACATTTCGCTAACACTGTCAGCATCATCAGAAGGTTACAAACATACTCAGTATTATTCTTATACGAAGTATCCCTAGTACATGGACAGTGGTTTAATCACGTTGCTCTATATAGATTTTAGAAATTACTTTTCGTTTAGATTGGTGTTGCTAATACCGTTGTCTCTTCTGGGCTTTGGATAGCTTCCGGTTGCCATGGTGTTACTTTAAGACTGGTTTCGGAAAATCTCTTTCATCATAATGTTTGTGGGAGTACATAGAAAGTTCTGGTAATGGAAAGACTCCGAACGAAATATAACAATGCTACAACTGACAAACCAATGAGAGACAATATATTAATAGGTCTTTGCTATGAGCCTTCTAATCTTTGTGACTGTGAGAGGCTTATTTATTTTTAGTTTAGTTTTTAATTAGAGTAGAATTTTCTTTTTATTGAATAGCTTCATGAGGATCAAGAATCTATGCTATTTAAATATTTCCAGATATTCTTACGTAGTAGACGGGTTTTCTTATTCATATAGTCTATCTATTAATTATTTAGTTACTTATAGTAATTTTAAAATATTATTACTGTTATTATTATTATTATTTTAATCATTTTTTAATAATATTAATAATTTTTATTCAAACAATTTTTGCAAAATGTGGCCGTCATGAGACTTTGCGACAGTAGTATCAGCTTGAATGAGGAATGCAGTTAGTAGATATTTCAACACAATCTAGTTAATATAGTTAATAAATACATCATGCCAATAGAAACCCCTTACGTACATATTGAACAATTTACTAATAAGAAATTTGATTCAACGAATCCAATTCATAATTTGGTTCACAAAAAGAGTCAGAATTTAAACATTTTACTTTTTAAAAATTGTATTAAAAGTATAAAACTCATTACAATTATACTGAAATAATTGAAGAAATTTATTGGAGTATAAATTAAAATATTCACTAACTGGTGCAAATATTGATACATAGTAACATTATAACTTATATATTTAACCATATAATAGTGTAAAATAAATAACATATTATTAACCTGTAATTTAAAACAGCTGTTCTACCACAACCTAATACGTAAAATCAGCTGTTGAATGAAATCATATGTTATCACTTATTTTAAGCCAAATGAATCGAATAAACTATATTGCATACCTTGCCCCTTCTGTGAAAAGTTTTTCTACCATATAAAACTAAAATTATTTCTTTAATTTAATTAATAGATTGATATTTGAAAAAGCTGTATTAACATCAAGTCTCATCAAGTAAAAGTTTTAAAAAATATATTTAAATTTGAGTGAATGAAGCTAAATCCGACATGCTGAAATTTTTAATAACTATAACTGAAAGATGTCTTTCTGTCTCAAAATGTATCAGGCTTATTCACATCAGAAGAAATCGTCACAATTTTTAGAATTTGATTTTCCCACTGCAGTTAGTACGAGTTCAACGGTTGACCTTGAACCGGCGGTTCCTGGCGGCTAAACGATACCGTCTGTAGGTCCAACGGCTCCCGAGGGTGAAAGTACGACCCCCCTCCATACAGCGGCGTCTTCGCACCACACTCCGGGATAGCCATACTCGTAGTGTTCGCGGAATAGACCAGACCGAAAGTGAATTCACGCTATGAACAGAACAATTGTGTTTTTTGTGGTCGCTATGGCAACCTCCTGCTTTACTTTGGATTTTTCGCACAAGGTATCTTGCATTATTATACACGTTTTTGTGCCACGTGGGGCCCATTTTTTAAAATGTTAAAATACTATATGTTTTGGGTCGAGTTTTTCAATTTTACTTAACTTAGTAAGAAACAGAACTTTGTGGGTATTCTCCTCAGGAGAACAGAATATTGTTACAAAGGTAAGAGTCAAAGTAGTGGCCAAGCACTGAGGAAGGTGACTTAGTAGCTGAAACTAGTTTGTTTTGTGTGTTTATTAAAGACTAAAATTTGTGAGATTTTGAGTCCACTACTTTGACTTTTACCTTGTGAATTGTTCTCACTAGCTAAGCTCTAAGTAACTAAATATTATTGTTAATTACAACTAATTATTTAATTAATTTTAATGTATTCCTTATTAATTTTATAACGTTCGTCCAAGCAGTAAGACTACAAGGTTTTCATCTTGTAGGATTCACCGAACGCCATGGACAGAAAACTATCAACCGTTACAAAGAAGTTAAACAATTTTTAGGCGCAGGAAATGTTCAGTAATACGACAAAATAACTGTGCCCACGCTCCCAAAATTTAAAGTTTTATAAATAACAAAATAAATTCTTATATAAGTGAAATTTAAAATTTTGTAGGTTTTTTGGTCACTCGAGGTAATGTATAGTTTATATTATAACGATTGTGTGGTTTAAAAATCTAAATTGTTGACTCTGTTATTAATAGTGGATGTGTTAGTGTATGCATCTGTGATTTGTCTGTTTTATTGTGATTGAAAACATTTTGACTTGTAAATGGATATTTATTAAGAGTTTTGTAATTTGTTGATTTTTATTATGTTTTATATAATGTTATGTATTTTATAAATCGTAAGTTATGTTGTATAATTGTTTAATTAATACTGAGCTCTTGAAAAGGAATTTCGGAAAGAAATTCCAATCATTGAATTTTTAAAAAAGCAAAATTTTCTGTGATCTGTCATTAGCCTATATAACAAATTAATAGTTATTAACAGACATTGAATAAAAATATTAGTTAAAAATAAATTCATAACACAAAATATTTGGTATTTATTTTCCGTTCTCACGTAATGGGTTTTAGCACAAAAAACAATTATGCGGTCTATTACGTGGGAACGATGAATAAATACCAAATGTAATTAAACGCGCTGTTGCCCCCCAAAATTTCAGATTTTGAACTAAATAAATTTAAACAAAACACTATTAGTACAACATTTCACGCGGGACACAAACATATAAGACTCGAACACACAACTTATTTTTCTGGGATAGCAAGCCGCAAAATTACTCAAAAAGGACGAAACTACCACTCACAGATGCTATTCCAGAAAATATTACGCGGAAGATTTACACATATTTGGCTTAACTTTGCCCTACAACGATAGCACTTACCGCGCGAAACTGTGTGAAATTAGGGAGTTGGAAGTTTTTTTTAAAAATGTGTAATTTCTTTGGAGTCTAATTATATTTCGAGGGATTTTACGTCAAAAATATAAAGCCAAAACGTTGAATTAGAAACCTTCTACGTATACCATGGAAGGGGGGGGGAGATTGCTATTTTCCAAAACATTTAATTTTTTGAGCGGGGGAAATGTTTTTATAATTTTTCCGAAATCCTGAAATATTTTGGCTAAAATCGATAACGTTGGAACGGGAGATAAATAGCAAATTTTCCAACACGCATTATCAGCGTTCCATCGGACACTGCGGAAGATTGTTTAGAAAGCTCGTAGAATCATTGCATTAGTAAGGTTTTTATAGACTTACTTTAATTTCAAGTTTATTACGTAAAGTTTTGAACAGTTCTCTTTGATGCTTTTAGCATCCTCCTAAGCCACCTCTGCTGCTAAATACCATATTTATATATTTGCTGTGTCAAAGAATAACAGAACTGGAAGTAGAAAATATGTCTTCATTTTCTGTGTAAATGGAAAACTTTGCAAACAGGAAAAACCGTTTTCATTTTAATGCACCACTTCGTTATATTTTATTTTATTACATCAACTGAACCCCGGATTTGACTCAATGTTTTACGCGGGGGGAAAATCATTTCATTCCTCATACTTCATTCCAACACATAAGAAATAACATATCCTATACAACAGGCTATGTTGTAGATCAGCTGATTTAAAACGTTGGTAGTGTTTCTTTATTTATTAAACATTAATAGCCTAATATTAAATGTCATTAATTTTTTTTATCAGTTAATAAAAATGCAGACACATCCTATGTTTTGGCAATGTTAAGTCGCAAAATTAGTTAAAATGTCGAAATAAATACTTATAGACAGTATTCCATGCACAAAACTGAAAATATTCCATTGAACATTTAGACAGCTTTTATTTCTATCGCTAAAAAACGATAAAACTTACACCACACAAAGCGTGTTAAATTGATGTATTTAAGTTGAGTTTCTTCACATTTATAATTTGTTTGGAGTCATCAGCTTGCTTATTTACTTTTCGAGCCATTTTACAAGTTCTACAGCAAAAAAAAATAAAGTCAAAACGTTGAGTTTGTAACGGTTTAGGTGCGCCGTGGGGGGGGGAGGAGGAACTGCTATTTTCTAAAACTTTAAAACTTTTGGATCGTAAGCGAAAGTATTAATAATTCTTTTCTTATTTCTAATGACTTTTTGCATCGCGCGATATAATTTTATTTTACTAAAATCGAACATGTGGGAAAAGCCACAGGGACCAATATGTCAATTCAGTAAATTTCTCAGCATCTAATAACTACATTCCTTTATTGTTAAATGTAATCCATTTCTGTGTGCCAGTCTCACTGATTACCATATTGTAATGTTTAAAACCAAATATTCTCATTTTTAATTAAAAAAGAAGCTTACAGTTTATTTTAGGTTGTAGCGTATTGTTTTTATAAACTCAATAAAAAATTGTCATTTGTAATAAGCTGCCTTTATAACAGAACAAAATGTTGGAACAGTTTAAAAATGTTCTGAGTGACAGCAAAAGCTGTCAGATTTAACAACACAAATAGACCTTTCACTCTGTCCAAACATTGCAATCACTTTACAAAGTACTTATCGCAAGCCACAGATAAAAACATCTGCCCAATGCTGCACGTGATATATAGGAGGCGGTTAACACACCGTATCACGCCAATAACACTGTATCTTCGCACGTGTTAGGCGTGTACTAATTGCACTGATAATGTAAGGGGGCGTAGCCTACGTGGGCCGTATGTCAGTTTGTTTATGTAGCTCTCATGCAAACTGGATATTTACTAAACAGCGAGCGGGGGGATAGTTGTAACATTTAACTAAATTTAAAGTTACAAAGTTTAAATTTCTTAACCCCATACAAAGACTACACAAATTTTTTAAATATTTTCCGAATTTACATGTTAAAAAATACATTCTAAATATACAATATCCAGAGCATAGAGGTGTAATATATTACAATAAAAATATTGTCAAAAACCCCAATAACGCAAAAATAATAGCTAATATTACGAGTTACCTAACTTTAAACCCCTGTGTACATTTCAATGACTTTATCATCATCAGAGGGTCCATGAAGGCCAGTCTAGTTTGTATTCTAGATTCCAATTTGTAATAGGACACTTTAATGATGATGACTTAGTCATCGAAAGGTACGTAAGGGTTTAATCTTAGGTAACTTGTAATATTAGTTACTTTTAATTATTTTTGTGGTGTTGGGTTTTTGCCAATAATTTTATTATGATACGTTCTAAATAAGCAAAAATTAATATGAATACCACCAACCATATGTAGTGATTAAAGCTTGAAAAAAATAAACATAACTTCAATTTGCAAACACACACGAAACAAAACCAGTTATTTATACAGGCCCTAAACGTTTTTAAGGATTGGATGACACGATAGTTTTATTTGTTACTTTTGCGAACCAGTCAAATTAGTTCTAGCTAGGCTGAGTAGGAATGTACAAGGATTAGGAACCAACCATCTATACTCTTACATCGGAACGGAAAATATTCTCTCAAGTGAATCTAGTTTAGAACCTACTCACTGAAGGGTAGCTTCTACAAGATACATTTATACTGGGGAATAAAATGTACTTGAATGGCTTTACTCTGTTATAATATATTTTATGTGTGGAACGGCCCCATATTTTGAGTCGCACTGTTCAAGTGATCAATACAAAATGCTTTTGGAAAAGTACGAATTTTTATAAATTTTGATAATGCTTAGATGTTAAAATTCTACCCTCAATTATGAAGCGCCTTATATTTTACAAAAATATCCCGCATCTCGTCAACTAATCAAAAGGCGAAGTGAAATTCACAGTTTAACGTATGTCGTACAAACAGAGTACGATCTTTTTTTTAGTTTTTATTCTATAATATTTTGTAGGAAACATTAGATTTTGGCAGACATCGGTCAGTTCGCTATGTGGGCTATGAATGAATTAACAGCATGGATCCTATGTACAGCTTACAGTTTCACGGAACTCAGCGACACCTGGTACAGTAAATTGAAAACGTCTTCGAGGAGTGATACTACTACCGAATAAAAGTTTTAAATTCTTGTTTTCCTTTTATTTTTTAAAACAAGAAGACACAAGTCGCCATGCAATCAGAATCACTATACAAAATAATTTTTGCTAATAGGAATCTCCATTGTTTGTAGTTTTACACGATCTGTCAGTAAGGGTGCTATCGAAGAATTACAGAGGAGTGTGGTTGTAGGGAGGTTTAATTTAGTGACAAAAAATCCCTGGTTAGAGCGATATAGGCACCGCTTGGGCAGGGCCTGTAGTAGACTTTACTCTCTTTCGAGGCTACAGATTGAGTCTATCCACTACTTATAGATTTGTTTCTATACTCATTGGATATAATATTACATTTTTACATTTCTTTACTCAATTCCTTCTATTAGTTCACACTATCCTTATATATATCTTGTTTTAATTTTCATCGTTAAAATGCTTTTTATTTATGCACTCATGTTCAAGTACATTTTTTTAAAACTTGTAATACATGACACTTGATGTTAATATAGTTATTTCTAATATCAATACATTAATTAAATCCAATTAATTAATTTTAGTTTTATATGGGAGAAAAACCTTTCACAAAAGGTGCAAGGTATGCAATATAGTTATTTCGTCCCATTTGGCTTATAATAAGTGATAACATATGCTTTCATAAAACAGCTGATTTTGTGTTATACGTTATGTGGTGGAACAGCTGTTATAATACATAGGTTATGCTACTTTATTTATATTAATTGTAATTATTTAATAAAAAGTAATTCGAGTAAAATATTTCTTTGTTGACCTAAGTAGGAATTGACTTTAATTTTTTTATATTACTTATTCACAATAGATATTGACTGTCTTTAAAATCATATTTCCGTCTTGGCTATTAAAGGGTTTTGTCCTGTTTGCTGGGTGCAGGTGAAAGCACGACTGCACGTCACTCGTGCGGCTGTGTGTTTGTTATAAATACAAAAGCGTAAAATCACTGAGGCAAACGTGGTTACAGCTGTTAAGTGCAATGTTTACTAAGGCAACCTGTGACGTTAGAGTCATGTGGAAAGTGCATTGTGCTGTTTACAGTCGCGTGGAGTCGTTGCTACTTCCTCAGTGGCTTTGCTCAGTCAGTAATATTTATAAACAGTGTTTAGAGTTGTTTGTAAGTATCTTATGAAAGCCAGAAAATATTAGACCAGTTGAAGACGTTATCAAACTTGAAATCTGTTAGTAATAATTATTCCGACCAGTAGCCTGAAATACAGAATACACAAGAAAATCCACTGGCAAAAAAGATAAATAAATAAATAAAATTAATACTTTGTAAATGTTTTGGTGGCTCACTTGTAATTCTCTGACCGGTACTAAATGCAATATGTCCTTCTTTCCTTATTCGTACCCAAGTTTATTCTTCTTTATGTAAAATACTACACAAAATTAGTTTTTATACAAAAAAGTAGCCCCAAAAGCTGATAGAACATATAAGAAACCACAGAGAGCGACAAATGTCTGTCGTTATCAAAATGCTAGTTATTCAAGTATTGAGAGACCTTGGGTCGGTTGTTCAAAGTTTGGTTAACCGTAAGGCTTAGAACAAACAAAACTACTCAAGATTTTCGAGGAAGATCCTCAGATGAGATTCGGGCTCCACGGAATTCCCTTCTCTTCTTATCGCTTCCAACCATCATTTACTTCAAAGCATTCTTTTCTTTTAGAAATCACAATATTTTACACCAAAATATTATTTATATCTCTTATTTCTGTGTTAAAACTCCTGTTTACAATATTTTTCTTTATATATAAGTTGTATGCTTTCACAAGAGAGATACTAACAATTAGTGAAGAAATTAGACACCAAAGAGCGATGATTCTCTCTCTCTCTCTCTCTCCCCTCATCTCTTCCTACACTCACAGATGTTCATAATCCCTCAAACGCTTGATAAAACATTCCATGATAAGATCTTCACATTGAAAAGTATCTGTAAACAACCGTTTTTAACTAAAATTGTTGAAAGAATTCTTTTTACAGCCGAAACTTTTCTGGTTGCGTCGAATATTCCTTTAATTATTCATTCCATTTCTTCTATTAGTTCACTCCCTCCCTATATATATATATATATATATATAT
Source organism: Prosapia bicincta (assembly GCA_036971475.1). NCBI lineage: Eukaryota > Metazoa > Arthropoda > Insecta > Hemiptera > Cercopidae > Prosapia > Prosapia bicincta. Next base: position 4,963,101 of record JBAIZL010000050.1, read on the forward strand.
ATATATATATATATATATATATATATATATATATATATATATATATATCTTCTTCACATTTGCAATCGTTATTTGTAGGACTATATTCCAAGAGTACATCATTATAAAGCCATATAAGGTCAGCTGATGTACGTCATTTAGTAAAATTATAGATTGCAATTTATGGAAAATATTTTTAAATTGTTTTATTTAACCGTATTTATTTCTAAGCACGCTATCTGAACGAAGCATATTTTATTCCTGATTGAAGGTCGCCATGGTATCGCAATTGTCACCAGTCTTTATAAGCGAAGTGGTGCAGGTTCATTTCCCATAAAGTGGAAAATGTACTTCAATCGATGTCGTAATTTGTCGCATGAAAAAAAAATTACCAGACTAAAATAACAGTCTCGTTCAGTATCATATCTTCTTCTTAGTGTGCCGTGTCCTTGGCAATCATCCCTCTCCACTGCACTTCTAAAATGTGCCCTTGTGCTGGCTCCTCTTCAGCCAAGATGTCCTGCAACGGCCCGGACCTCTTAGTGTGCCGTGTCCTTGGCAATCATCCCTCTCCACTGCACTTCTAAAATGTACCCTTGTGCTGGCTCCTCTTCAGCCAAGATGTCCTGCAACGGCCCGGACCTCTTAGTGTGCCGTGTCCTTGGCAATCATCCCTCTCCACTGCACTTCTAAAATGTGCCCTTGTGCTGGCTCCTCTTCAGCCAAGATGTCCTGCAACGGCCCGGACCTCTTAGTGTGCCGTGTCCTTGGCAATCATCCCTCTCCACTGCACTTCTAAAATGTGCCCTTGTGCTGGCTCCTCTTCAGCCAAGATGTCCTGCAACGGCCCGGACCTCTTAGTGTGCCGTGTCCTTGGCAATCATCCCTCTCCACTGCACTTCTAAAATGTGCCCTTGTGCTGGCTCCTCTTCAGCCAAGATGTCCTGCAACGGCCCGGACCTCTTAGTGTGCCGTGTCCTTGGCAATCATCCCTCTCCACTGCACTTCTAAAATGTGCCCTTGTGCTGGCTCCTCTTCAGCCAAGATGTCCTGCAACGGCCCGGACCTCTTAGTGTGCCGTGTCCTTGGCAATCATCCCTCTCCACTGCACTTCTAAAATGTGCCCTTGTGCTGGCTCCTCTTCAGCCAAGATGTCCTGCAACGGCCCGGACCTCTTAGTGTGCCGTGTCCTTGGCAATCATCCCTCTCCACTGCACTTCTAAAATGTGCCTTTGTGCTGGCTCCTCTTCAGCCAAGATGTCCTGCAACGGCCCGGACCTCTTAGTGTGCCGTGTCCTTGGCAATCATCCCTCTCCACTGCACTTCTAAAATGTGCCCTTGTGCTGGCTCCTCTTCAGCCAAGATGTCCTGCAACGGCCCGGACCTCTTAGTGTGCCGTGTCCTTGGCAATCATCCCTCTCCACTGCACTTCTAAAATGTGCCCTTGTGCTGGCTCCTCTTCAGCCAAGATGTCCTGCAACGGCCCGGACCTCTTAGTGTGCCGTGTCCTTGGCAATCATCCCTCTCCACTGCACTTCTAAAATGTGCCCTTGTGCTGGCTCCTCTTCAGCCAAGATGTCCTGCAACGGCCCGGACCTCTTAGTGTGCCGTGTCCTTGGCAATCATCCCTCTCCACTGCACTTCTAAAATGTGCCCTTGTGCTGGCTCCTCTTCAGCCAAGATGTCCTGCAACGGCCCGGACCTCTTAGTGTGCCGTGTCCTTGGCAATCATCCCTCTCCACTGCACTTCTAAAATGTGCCCTTGTGCTGGCTCCTCTTCAGCCAAGATGTCCTGCAACGGCCCGGACCTCTTAGTGTGCCGTGTCCTTGGCAATCACCCCTCTCCACTGCACTTCTAAAATGTGCCCTTGTGCTGGCTCCTCTTCAGCCAAGATGTCCTGCAACGGCCCAGACCTCTTAGTGTGCCGTGTCCTATCGGGCGTTGGCAATCATCCCTCTCCACTGCACTTCTAAAATGTGCCCTTGTGCTGGCTCCTCTTCAGCCAAGATGTCCTGCAACGCCCCGGACCTCTTAGTGTGCCGTGTCCTATCGGGCGTTGGCAATCATCCCTCTCCACTGCACTTCTAAAATGTGCCCTTGTGCTGGCTCCTCTTCAGCCAAGATGTCCTGCAACGGCCCGGACCTCTTAGTGTGCCGTGTCCTATCGGGCGTTGGCAATCATCCCTCTCCACTGCACTTCTAAAATGTGCCCTTGTGCTGGCTCTTCTTCAGCCAAGATGTCCTGCAACGGCCCGGACCTCTTAGTGTGCCGTGTCCTATCGGGCGTTGGCAATCATCCCTCTCCACTGCACTTCTAAAATGTGCCCTTGTGCTGGCTCCTCTTCAGCCAAGATGTCCTGCAACGCCCCGGACCTCTTAGTGTGCCGTGTCCTATCGGGCGTTGGCAATCATCCCTCTCCACTGCACTTCTAAAATGTGCCCTTGTGCTGGCTCCTCTTCAGCCAAGATGTCCTGCAACGGCCCGGACCTCTTAGTGTGCCGTGTCCTATCGAGCGTTGGCATTCATCCCTCTCCACTGCACTTCTAAAATGTGCCCTTGTGCTGGCTCCTCTTCAGCCAAGATGTTCTGCAACGACCCGGACCTCTTAGTGTGCCGTGTCCTATCGGGCGTTGGCAATCATCCCTCTCCACTGCACTTCTAAAATGTGCCCTTGTGCTGGCTCCTCTTCAGCCAAGATGTCCTGCAACGCCCCGGACCTCTTAGTGTGCCGTGTCCTATCGGGCGTTGGCAATCATCAATCTCCACTGCACTTCTAAAATGTGCCCTTGTGCTGGCTCCTCTTCAGCCAAGATGTCCTGCAACGCCCCGGACCTCTTAGTGTGCCGTGTCCTTGGCAATCATCCCTCTCCACTGCACTTCTAAAATGTGCCCTTGTGCTGGCTCCTCTTCAGCCAAGATGTCCTGCAACGGCCCGGACCTCTTAGTGTGCCGTGTCCTTGGCAATCATCCCTCTCCACTGCACTTCTAAAATGTGCCCTTGTGCTGGCTCCTCTTCAGCCAAGATGTCCTGCAACGGCCCGGACCTCTTAGTGTGCCGTGTCCTTGGCAATCATCCCTCTCCACTGCACTTCTAAAATGTGCCTTTGTGCTGGCTCCTCTTCAGCCAAGATGTCCTGCAACGGCCCGGACCTCTTAGTGTGCCGTGTCCTTGGCAATCATCCCTCTCCACTGCACTTCTAAAATGTGCCCTTGTGCTGGCTCCTCTTCAGCCAAGATGTCCTGCAACGGCCCGGACCTCTTAGTGTGCCGTGTCCTTGGCAATCATCCCTCTCCACTGCACTTCTAAAATGTGCCCTTGTGCTGGCTCCTCTTCAGCCAAGATGTCCTGCAACGGCCCGGACCTCTTAGTGTGCCGTGTCCTTGGCAATCATCCCTCTCCACTGCACTTCTAAAATGTGCCCTTGTGCTGGCTCCTCTTCAGCCAAGATGTCCTGCAACGGCCCGGACCTCTTAGTGTGCCGTGTCCTTGGCAATCATCCCTCTCCACTGCACTTCTAAAATGTGCCCTTGTGCTGGCTCCTCTTCAGCCAAGATGTCCTGCAACGGCCCGGACCTCTTAGTGTGCCGTGTCCTTGGCAATCACCCCTCTCCACTGCACTTCTAAAATGTGCCCTTGTGCTGGCTCCTCTTCAGCCAAGATGTCCTGCAACGCCCCGGACCTCTTAGTGTGCCGTGTCCTATCGGGCGTTGGCAATCATCCCTCTCCACTGCACTTCTAAAATGTGCCCTTGTGCTGGCTCCTCTTCAGCCAAGATGTCCTGCAACGGCCCGGACCTCTTAGTGTGCCGTGTCCTATCGGGCGTTGGCAATCATCCCTCTCCACTGCACTTCTAAAATGTGCCCTTGTGCTGGCTCCTCTTCAGCCAAGATGTCCTGCAACGGCCCGGACCTCTTAGTGTGCCGTGTCCTATCGGGCGTTGGCAATCATCCCTCTCCACTGCACTTCTAAAATGTGCCCTTGTGCTGGCTCCTCTTCAGCCAAGATGTCCTGCAACGCCCCGGACCTCTTAGTGTGCCGTGTCCTATCGGGCGTTGGCAATCATCCCTCTCCACTGCACTTCTAAAATGTGCCCTTGTGCTGGCTCCTCTTCAGCCAAGATGTCCTGCAACGGCCCGGACCTCTTAGTGTGCCGTGTCCTATCGAGCGTTGGCAATCATCCCTCTCCACTGCACTTCTAAAATGTGCCCTTGTGCTGGCTCCTCTTCAGCCAAGATGTCCTGCAACGGCCCGGACCTCTTAGTGTGCCGTGTCCTATCGGGCGTTGGCAATCATCCCTCTCCACTGCACTTCTAAAATGTGCCCTTGTGCTGGCTCCTCTTCAGCCAAGATGTCCTGCAACGCCCCGGACCTCTTAGTGTGCCGTGTCCTATCGGGCGTTGGCAATCATCCCTCTCCACTGCACTTCTAAAATGTGCCCTTGTGCTGGCTCCTCTTCAGCCAAGATGTCCTGCAACGCCCCGGACCTCTTAGTGTGCCGTGTCCTTGGCAATCATCCCTCTCCACTGCACTTCTAAAATGTGCCCTTGTGCTGGCTCCTCTTCAGCCAAGATGTCCTGCAACGGCCCGGACCTCTTAGTGTGCCGTGTCCTTGGCAATCATCCCTCTCCACTGCACTTCTAAAATGTGCCCTTGTGCTGGCTCCTCTTCAGCCAAGATGTCCTGCAACGGCCCGGACCTCTTAGTGTGCCGTGTCCTTGGCAATCATCCCTCTCCACTGCACTTCTAAAATGTGCCTTTGTGCTGGCTCCTCTTCAGCCAAGATGTCCTGCAACGGCCCGGACCTCTTAGTGTGCCGTGTCCTTGGCAATCATCCCTCTCCACTGCACTTCTAAAATGTGCCCTTGTGCTGGCTCCTCTTCAGCCAAGATGTCCTGCAACGGCCCGGACCTCTTAGTGTGCCGTGTCCTATCGGGCGTTGGCAATCATCCCTCTCCACTGCACTTCTAAAATGTGCCCTTGTGCTGGCTCCTCTTCAGCCAAGATGTCCTGCAACGCCCCGGACCTCTTAGTGTGCCGTGTCCTATCGGGCGTTGGCAATCATCCCTCTCCACTGCACTTCTAAAATGTGCCCTTGTGCTGGCTCCTCTTCAGCCAAGATGTCCTGCAACGGCCCGGACCTCTTAGTATGCCGTGTCCTATCGGGCGTTGGCAATCATCCCTCTCCATTGCACTTCTAAAATGTGCCCTTGTGCTGGCTCCTCTTCAGCCAAGATGTCCTGCAACGGCCCGGACCTCTTAGTGTGCCGTGTCCTATCGGGCGTTGGCAATCATCCCTCTCCACTGCACTTCTAAAATGTGCCCTTGTGCTGGCTCCTCTTCAGCCAAGATGTCCTGCAACGCCCCGGACCTCTTAGTGTGCCGTGTCCTATCGGGCGTTGGCAATCATCCCTCTCCACTGCACTTCTAAAATGTGCCCTTGTGCTGGCTCCTCTTCAGCCAAGATGTCCTGCAACGCCCCGGACCTCTTAGTGTGCCGTGTCCTTGGCAATCATCCCTCTCCACTGCACTTCTAAAATGTGCCCTTGTGCTGGCTCCTCTTCAGCCAAGATGTCCTGCAACGGCCCGGACCTCTTAGTGTGCCGTGTCCTTGGCAATCATCCCTCTCCACTGCACTTCTAAAATGTGCCCTTGTGCTGGCTCCTTTTCAGCCAAGATGTCCTGTAACGGCCCGGACCTCTTATGCCAATGCTGGCTACATAAGTACTTCAGTTGGGATGGGCTTCGACGGCCCGGACCTCTTGTACCATAAATTTTACCTTGTATAATAAGCAGTTGATATTTTGTATTACGTAAAATATGTCAGAAATATAATGTGGCGACCATACCAAAATTAGAAAGCAGGTAATAATGTAAACAGATTGTGTGTTTTTGCAGGTGTGTTGAAGAGAGAGTTAGGCACGTGACGAAAACAAAAGATGTTATCCAGCGCTCATAGGGCAAATATCTGTTGCTTGGGTTTACCAGAAATGTCTAAGTAAGGTTTCGAGGTTTTGGCGCTAACGTTTCCCGGTATGAAGTAAAAGTTTAAAGTTTCGGCGCCTAGCACTCCTTTTTTTAAATAAAAGTAGAAATATAAATAAAGTTAATTTACCTGAGAACGAGAGCGTATTTTGTAAAACAAAATAACTACCTTAGTTCTCAAAATTCTAATTATTTTTTTTAATAATATCCTACCGCAGCAAATATGATTCACATTTGCTCTTTACATTGTTTTTGTAACATCTGTAAAACTATTATAAACACTAAAAATATATTTGCCCTTTGCGAGATTCGAAACCTGATAGCCTAGTTCGTTATTATATAAATATATTTACAGTGTAAATGGTTTTGTTTTGAATTAAATAAAACCAAAGTACGTCACAAAGAATGAGTTTTGCAGTGCGGAAAAATGTGGAACGTTTTTAACCTAACGAAGTCATCCTTACTCAGGCGCCACGCTTAGGCCCTTGTGTATCGCTCCTCTTCCGTACATGTCCGCCCACTAGGGGAGGACAACGGTTGTTAACCAAAACCTAATAATATCCTGTGAAAAACCCCCGTTTCTAGGCAACAAACAAAATTGTTTTACATTATTATGTTAGTTAAATGAGTCACTACTAGATAGTGCTGCTGAGCTACATCATTAAACATTTTAAAAATCGTAATATTTTCGGAATATTATATTATCATGGTTAATACGTGTATGTTTATTGTCAGTCTTATTTTATCGGAAATTATGGAAATTAATTTCAAATTGATTTGAAAGACAGCCTTATCGCACGATGATACGCAGAACAAATTCGAAATCGGAAATATTGACATGTTTTCAAAATTTACAACTTTTTTATACCTGCTCAAGTCGAGTCCCCGTTACTATACCCGCTATAAAACTAGCCTTAGTAAAACTTCGAAGTAGGG